>JBAIZL010000022.1:200000-280000 GCA_036971475.1 Prosapia bicincta | reverse complement strand
TCTCTCTCTCTCTCTCTATATATATATATATATATATATATATATATATATATATATATATATATATAGACTATATATATATATATATATATATATATATATATATATATATATATTTTTTTTTTTTTTTTTTTTTTTTTGTAGATTTGCAACACTGTTTTCTTGTATACACTTATCACTTTCACTTTTGTACTTAAATATATATATATATGGAAAGTGTTAACTAATAGTAGGAATGGAAAAATGGCCTACTTGAAAAGATATTTGAGTTTTGGCCGTAAAAAAAACGTTTTGTTTCATTAGCCCTATCGATTGTTGTTTCATTGGTCAGTGGAAGAAAAGACAACCAGCACAAATGTGTTGATGTGTATAATTCGGAAAAGCAAACAGAAAACATGACTAGACGTGAAGAGGGCGATATGTTATTTATAAGAATCTATCTCTTAGTAGAAGGAAATGTAGTGACCGTTGTTGCTCCTCACGCTATCTATAACAGGGTAATGTTCCGCAGAGTGACATTCCGCGCAGCGAGGGTTTAAAATCAGATGCATCGCAAAATATTTCATGTTTATAAAAGACAATGGTTAAATATCCACTCTTAAAATCGTAAACAATTTTACTACCAAGACAAACTATATTGATTATTTGTAAGCTATTTTACTACCAAGACAAACTATATTGATTATTCCTCCTACGAGGGTAGATTTTCTACTTAGTCTCACTCTAATCATTATTAGTCTTAAGGGGGTCGGGGTTAATTTTACTACCTAGTCATGCTATAAGAGTATATAAGAGTAGTTCGCTCCATAGGAGTAGTTTAAAAGAAAGCCTCTTAGTTTTTACAAACAAATATTGCTCTATTATATTGGCGTATCCAACAAATAAAATCACTTTATAATGGTATTTCATTTTATACAAATATAACTAAGTGATTTAAAATTAAGTTATTGCATTAGTTTTGCCTAAGCTAAGTGCGCGTATACGTGCGAATATATGATGCAACCTTCATTTTTAATAAAATCATTAGATGAAATATATTTTGAGAAAATATTTTCCTCGGTATAGACTGAATGTTGAAACAACAGTTTGGTTGTCATGTGATGCGTGTGCGCATCAGCTTTTATGAGTTCATTAATTACGTCAGCCACATATGCTTTAAATAAATTACAGAGAACAACTAAATAATTAGAGAAACATTTTTGTCTTATTTTCACTTCAGTCAGATATATAAACAAAAGGCTATACATTAAATGATAAGAAACTTTGATGAATTGTACAAAATTGTTATTATTTTGAAACGCTGCAATTAAAATATTTTGCTCAAATAATACAAAATTTAAAAACCTAAAAATTCTAATTATAGTCCTGTCCAGTCTTTCTCTTTATAAAACAGTAGAATGAATCCAGACATTGGCTTAACAGAATCTCATTAAACAAAGCTTTGTGTCTTCACGTACTGGAATGAAATAATGATACAACATATAAAAGTCCAAGGGGTGGGTAACAAGGGCCTAATGCTGGAGGAACAAGTGAAGGGGCTGAGGGAGGTTGAAGGACCGTTATAAATCAAATAAGAATTCCTTTACAATAAAATCATGTCGCTAACAATGTTTCCAGTGAGCAAAATGTAATTCCTTGACCGTAAAGTCACCGGACTGTATAAAAAATAAGAGAAGAACCGATTTTAATAAAAAGATTTCTCACGCAGTTATATTTCTTATAAATTACATTATTCTTTTTAAAGTAAAATCTCACACATAATCAACAATATTGTTCCCGTACAATTTCTTGTTACTTTGTTTAAATAATTATTCCGCATCTATAGCTAAGTGAAATGAAAAAAAAGAGTTTTCAGGGACAGAACCGTTTAGATCTATGAGTGAATCTTCTATATAACATGCTGTCTAAGCCCATTCCCAAACCGTATTATCGCTATTACCAAGAGCACGTTTCTAAGTAACGTACGGCCATCGTTATTATGCCATGTTTATATCTACAATAAAAGAAAAACATATTTTATGCGTAAAAGTGCGACAGTTGTAACATAAATGTTATATAACAGAGTTAAACGCCAAAGTGACAGCTTAGCCCTGCCACCCTCGAGCAACATACGCTGCCAGCCACCCTTAATTTCACTATTAATGTCTTCAATACCCGCTGTTTAATGACATCCACAAATTAATCTTTTAGGCTTTAGTCATCTTTATGGCTCTCCATTTCATTAGTTTATGACTGTGCATTACCCTGCAGGAATCGCATATAACACCAACTTTACAGCCAAAATTTGCATAACGTTAGGGAACTATAATTTGCGTAGACCTGAATCGTTAAGTTAAAGAGATGCTGTTTTATTTCAATGCGAGATCAATAACAGTGAAACCAAAAGAAAATATGTTTTTAAAAATAATAATTTATCTTTCAATTTTTTATTTTAGTTCACATTCTTATAGGTATCTTATTAAAATAATAAATCGCTGAAAAATACTTTTTATCATCCACACAAGTTCAAATACATTTGTTTTAGACCTGTAGCGAGTGACACTTTATGTTAATACAGTTTTTTCAAATAATAATTCATTAATTAAATTTAATGTATTAATTTTAGTTTTATATAGGACAAAAACTTTTCACAAAAGTGGCAAGGTATGCAATATAGTTATTTCGTCCCGTTTGACTTGAATGATAACACATGTTTTCATAAGCCAGCTGATTTTATGTTATAGGTTATGTGGTAGAACAGCTGTTTTAACGCATAGGTCATGTTACTTTATTGTAATTGTAATTATTTAATAAAAAGTAACTAAGATATCAATTTTGTTTGTTGACCTGAGTAGGAATTAACTTTAAAAAATTTATTTCTATATTACGTGTTATATGTGTTTTTAAACGCGTGAATGTCCGTATATTCTTCAAGATTCCAATATTTTTATAACAGTCATTTATTTATTATTCTTATTTGTCTGTTAATAACTATTAATTTTTACATGGGCTAATGACAGATCACAGACAACTGACACACAGACTAATGCTTTTTTAACACTCAACGTTACGAATTTCTTTCCGAAATACCTTTCCAAGAGCTCATTTTTATTAATAAAGCAACATATATCATATTTTTATTGTGATGAAAAATTTGACTTGCATATGAAAATATTTATTAAGGGTTTTGTATTGTTGTATTGTTACGAATTTCTTTCCGAAATACCTTTCCAAGAGCTCATTTTTATTAATAAACCAACATACATCATATTTTTATTGTGATGAAAAATTTGACTTGCAAATGAAAATATTTATTAAGGGTTTTGTATTGTTGATTTGTATTATGTTTTAAGTGATGTTATAAATCTTATAAATTGTAAGCTATGTTGTAAGTTGGTAAGTTGGGTTAGTAATAAAAATGATGATATTGAAAAAGCATGAATTAATTGTCTGTAATCTGTCATTAGCCTATATAAAAAGTCATTAATTTACTACTTAGTATTATTTATTATTATTTCTCACTATCATTATTTTTTAAAAATATATAATATATTTATTAATTAGAACTAGGCTAGTGAGAACAATTCACTCAAAATTTCACTTTACACTAGTTTATTATTTCATACAGACTAGTTTCGATGACGATATCGTCTTCAAAATAATTTACTATTTCTAACTTTAATAATATAAAATTATTAGAATATTAATATTTAATACTGACATATATTAGTAATAAATATTAAAATAATATTTAAAATTAATATAAACTACAAACAATATGTAATAATAATAATAATGTATTTAGTATTTATTATTAACACAATTATAAAAATATAAAATTATGTTTACCTATTGCTACCATGTTTTTAAATTTTCTATTAAAGTTATTTTTTATTAATTTTTTAAAAACATTTATAAAATGTGTGAAGCCATTAAAACATGAACCGTTCAAGAATTTTAATGGAAAATTGGTTCGCAATATTTTTATTAACATCGCAGACCTTTCTCAAGAAGAGACTCTCGGAGCAATATTTCACGAGTTTTTATTTGACCATGTAATGGAGTTAGTACCCACAGCTGGATATGATTTATCCTTTATATCGAAAGCAAGTAATTGGCCGGACCCAAGAGCTATTACCCGGGCAAACTAAATCACGAACAAGCTCTGGTTTCCCACTAAACCACTCAAGTTTCTATTTCCTTTCACATTCGAGTATGGGTCGACTTAGTTTATCAGAGTTATTACGTTTAAAAATAAAACAAGAAATATATAATCAGATATTTTTTAAAGTCAATTCCTATTTAGGTCAATGAATCTAGTGTTACTTTAAAATTTAGTTACTTTTGGTTAAATAATTCCAATTAATATAAAAAAGTAGCATAACCTATGTGTTAAAACAGCTGTTCTACCACACAACCTATAACATAAAATCAGCTGTTTTATGAAATCATATGTTATCACCTATTTAAAACCAAATGTTAAGAAATAACTATTCTGCATGCCCTGCCAGTTCTGTGACAAGTTTTATATCATAACTAAATAAAATAATTCATTAAATTTAAATATAAATTTAATATTTTAAAATACTGTATTAACCTTAATGGCCATCCACTACAAATTTGAAACAAAATTATGTGAACTTGAATGAATGAATAAATAGTATTTGATTAACGATTATATATATAAGGAGACTGAACTAATAGATGGAATTTAATACGACTAAAATGAAATAAACAAGTAACAAGTAATTAATATTTGTAAATGTTTAAATAATGTAACTAATAAGTTTTTTAATGAAACTTTTAAATTGTAAATTCACATATACTTATATAATTTAATATTATTCCATCTACTGGAAAACAGAAATTAAAATAATTAAAAAGCTCTAATAAATTCACAAAGTTATGCTTTTTATATATTGTGTCAACATATTTTCATAATTTAAACCATTTATGCTTTCTTTTGTGCTTCCTAGGCGTTCAATTAATAAAGTTTTTGTTTTTGTATACAGGAAGATTCTAAAATTGATTGCTTTTTCCTCTTGTAACACGTTTAGCAAAATATTGATTGTTTGTTTTTATTTTTGAAGATGTTTAATTGCTGTGTTACTCAGTTCTAAACGAAAAGAGAGGTGCTCTTTTGTATGGTTTTATAATTAAAAGGCTCCCTTACATGGGTCATTAATCCTGCAGATTTTCTAGTTTCAATTGTTTTTGTGTTTTATTTGTCTTGTTTAATTATGTTGAAAAAAATATTTAGATTATTTCTTTATATTATAAACTAAACATCTAATGGAATATTTTCGTTAATTCGATGTAAAATTGGCTTTAATTAGTGAACGATAATCTTTTGGTTCGAGTTTGTTGGGGTAGTTGGGGCTTTATCTAATAAGCACTAAATATATATCTTCATAGTCATATTTCATAGGTACCCTTTCGTGATAGAAATTAAAAAGGCTGTATTTTATACAGTACATAGATAATGTCGTTAATAAATAATGTTCCATTTTGCTTCCAGTATATTTTTACAAGAAGTGGTGTTATTCATTTAATTAACAATCATGTACAGTTAACAGAACATTAGAATATATATTTTAAAACATAGGCTATCTAATCGCTCGATGACGAGAGACTGCGAGGCAGAGATAGGTTTTACCTGCTGCTACATCTTGAAGCAAGATTTTACCTAAATAATGACAAACCAACTCATTGCCAGTTCGTACACAGTACCTTGAAGCTGCTAACACTTTTGAACGTCTATATACGCGGTCTCATATTATTAAACAAACTAATTTCCGAAATTCATCTCTCTATTTCAATGCATGCGCCTAGCGTAGTTTACGTGATTAAGAAATGACATGAGCATAGTGTTCCAACTTTGCCAGAACTTATTTAGACCGCTATGAACTTCAGGTTGAGTTAGTTACTGGAACTTTGTCATATGCAATGCTATGTTAATTAGAAAGCTATTTGCTATAGTAAACAAACCCTTACAAGTATTTCCGATCCGACGGTTCTGTTAATCTGGTTTGCAGTTTGCACTAAATACATTCTCATTAGTTTAAATAGAAATCACACACTAGAAAGATTTAAAGACTTGAACCTTGGTAAAATTAAATAATTTTTCAAATTATACTTTTCGTTGAAACACGTTCACTTTTTTTCCGAAACCTATTATTATATTTGCTAACTTTATATATATATATATATATATATATATATATATATATATATATATATATATATATGTATATGTATTCTAAATACATAAATATTGTATCATAATATTATTTATTAATACCTAAAAGATTTATTTACAATTAAAAGTCTTAAATAATAAGATTTTAATTTCTACTAATTAGCAGTTAATGTAAGGTACTAGTTTCGGCGACGATATCAGTGATTAATGTTAATTGCTATAAGCACATTACTATTATGGTGAAATTGTTGTTGAAACTAGTGCGTTAAATAAATTGTTAATTTTAAAGGAATGAGTCTTAAATTCAGGCGTGTATATTTTAGCAGTATAGTAGCCTACTTGCATCAGAGCATCAATCGGTTAGATTACCAAGAGCTGGGGAATCATTAGCTGGCACGAACTGACGAAATAATACGTTACTCCTTCATAACATTAAACGTTTACACAGCCATTATGTTTAATATTCTGGTATGTGTTTTTCTTATACTCTATAACAAGTCAGATACAAACATCCATAGAAAAAAATCTGTCAGATCTCCTGAAGGGGTGAAGCTGTTAGCAGGACGTGGGAGACGCTTACTAAGAGAGCAATCCCCACCAGTCTGCCAAGGAGTGTTGCCGTCTAGATGAAAACCAGTGGGGTCTTTGATTAATTCAATGCAATTGTTGGATTTCATGAATTTTTCTGTTTTTTTGTTATATTCTTTTTTTTAATATTTTGCATAAAAACACACGACCCCAACGGACATTGGGTACGATATGTTGACGATGGATTATACATCTCACAAAATAAAGCAATATATAATAATATCATCCTAAATGAGATCAACAACTTACACCCTAACACAAAATTCGCAATGGAGGAAGAAATAAATAATAAAATAAACTATCTAGACCTAACAATAACCAGAAATACAGGTAACACTGAATATTCAATTTATAGGAAACCCACACAAACCATTAATAAAAAACCAAACTACTCTAAACATCCCCCACAACATAAAATGGCTCATAAAACTCACTCTTATACACAATGCTAAAACTGCTTCTAAAAAATGAAGAAAAACAAATAATATATCAAAAAGCCCCAGAAAATGGATACAACGAAAAACTACAGATAAATTAGATTTTAAAATATTACACAAATTAAAACAACCTAAAATCGAACTACAAACAACTATAAAATGGGCCACTAAAAAATAATAATATTAAAATATCTTACAAAAACACAGGAAACATAATCAATAAAATACACCAACCGGAAAAATATGCCCCACACTTAATAACGGAATATACAAAATCGAATGCCCAGACTATAATAAAATATACACAGGCCAAACAAAGACGACATTAAAAGACAGATATCAAGATCACCTGAATGCATACGTCAAACCTGAAATTTATAACTCAAATTTAGTTACACATGCCATCAAAAACAAACAAACATTCCCCAAATTAGAAAACATACACCTAATACAAAAAGTACATAAAGACCTCAAAATGATAATCTGGGAACCACTACAAATTTATAAACATAGAAATAATATCATAAACAAACAAATACAAATACAATTAAAAAAACATAAATTATTCAACTAAATAGACAAAATTAACCCCAAGACAAACTTAAAAGAATCCCAGAGTGCAGTGAATCCAAAAATAGAACCAAAAAAACCAAGTAAGATTTTTGTTTAAGTTCATATAATGAAATTATATATATATATATATATATATATATATATATATATATATATATATATATATATATACATATTTCATATACAAGAATAGTTTTACTTTATAGAAAGTTTCTTAACGTTTCGCCAAAAGAATTTGGTTAAGCTTTTTTGAACTATTGTTTTTCCTGAAGAAGCGAATATACTTTTTATTTACGAAAAGTTTTGAATAATACATAAATTAAAACTGTTCATGTATTTGAAATATTTTTATTCATCTATTATATTACAAGAAATCGTATCACTATATTTATCATATATATGTAAAAATATGAGGAATACAAATACAAGAATAATTTATTGAATGACACAATTCAAAGCTTTTCGTTGGCAATACTACTAACATCATCAGGAATATTAAAGAATATCAAGCATATGAGTTTTAAATTTTATAATTTCATAGATTATTACTTGTATTTTTCCTTGTTTTTCATTGATACATAAGACTAAATATGTTACTATATATATATATATATATATATATATATATATATATATATATATATATATATATATATAATAATAGTAAATTAAAAATATTTCATAAACAAGAATACTTTTAATGAATATATTTATTCAAAGCTTTTCGCCGATAAAATAGCATCAGCATCTTCAGGAAAATAATTATCTAATAAAAATCCTGATTTTTATTAGATAATTATTTTCCTGAAGATGCTGATACTATTTTATCGGCGAAAAGCTTTGAATAAATATATTCATTAAAAGTATTCTTGTTTATGAAATATTTTAAATTTATTAACTATATTACAAGAAAACATATCACCATATTTAATATATATATATATATATATATATATATATATATATATATATATATATATATATATATATATATATATATATATTCACAATTGTTTAATATTCCTGATGATGTTGGTACTGTTAGCCAACGAAAAGCTTTGAATTGTAAATTCAATTATAATTCTTGTATTTGTATTTTGACTTAGTTCTTTATATATATATATATATATATATATATATATATATATATATATATATATATATAAATATCGCAAATTTTTTTTCTTGTGTATTAATAATTCTTGTATTTGTATTTTGACTTTTGTTCTTTATATATATATATATATATATATATATATACACACACACACACACACACACACACAGTAGTCTATAGTTTATAGGACTGAATAATACTTGCTACATACAATAAGGAGGCATTTATAGTATTTTTGTTTTATATAATGTTAAAACTGTATATTCAATTATAAGCAATATAACGCACAAATAGATACAGTACTTTGAAAGATCGGCGAGATGTTTGGTTAGACTATGGATTTTGTCAGAATAAACTTGTTGAAACCTTTAAATTACTTTTTTGTGCTAAATAATAATGATTAGAGAAACTAGTTTGTTAACAAAGAATAGGAGTCCTTATCATCTGACAAAGTGACAGAGACAAAATCTTAAGCAGAGCTAATAATGCGACATATTTATGGAGGTTTATCTTCACGGTTGTACATGTTGTACTCCATCTAACTCGGAAACCATAAGAGCACAATTAAACCAAACTTCCTCCTCCACGACAATGGAAGTGTAGATGCTCTCGCAGAGAAATTAGCTGCCCGGCTGCCAGGCTTATCCCTGTTTATGTAATTGCAGAATCCTACAAAGGGAAATTGAGAGCCATTTGTTACAAGAAACGATTCCTCCGAGATTCGGGTTCGTATTTGCATTCAAGATCGAGAAATAAGAACTTACAGCTTTTGTGTGGAAACACTTTTAAACTTAAAATATTTAAAATAGAAACGGTAATATAGCCTCAAATTAGGTTATATATTTGTGCAAATAAGAGCGATATAAGAGATTACAATAGAAAATGGTAATGATAAAGTATTATTTAACAAAATTTTAAATTAATTATAGATTTTCTAAAGCAATATACGGTGCTGTATTAATGTACACACACTCACACGCGCTCGCGATTCGATTTTCAATAAACTTGTACACACACGCACGCACGCACGCACGCACGCACGCACGCACGCACGCACGCACGCACGCACGCACACACACACACACACACACACACACACACACACACACACACACACACACACACACACACAAATGGTTTGTTGAAATAAAAATAACTATATAATAGATATGTATTATAATGTATATTATAAAATTTAATAATACATGGGTATAAATAATAAAATTATTTTATATAAATGAAATTGGTTTATACAAAACTAATTAAATTGTTAAATAATTAATTCTATAAGGAACACTTAATTTCGTTCAGGATTACCCCACTTCATAAGCATTTAAGTAGTAGCAGCTCAGTGATGATACAATACAACACCCAATAGCAGCTACGTTTTCTCACAATAGGACCGATGAGAAATACTTCTAAGCCATAAATATGCGTAAAATACTCAACATTTGCAAATACGAACTTTCAATTACCTCTCGTTTTCATGATTTTACCCAATAATTAAGTTTAATTATTTCATTTTACGTTTTTGTATTAGGGTCTTGTATATACACATATTTCAACCTAAGTGTTTTCATGGTATCTTGCTTATATATAGAACACATTCGTAAATAGTTCATATATATTCGCCAATAGGGCTACAAAATATGTAAGAGACTAGTTAATGACAGACCATTAGTTTAGTATTAAAAATCTTGACAATTGTAACGATTATATTCAAGATAGTGAAATAGAATCGATTATACACTGTTCATAGTGAGATGTATATGAAGTGAATCGTTAATCTAGGAAACTCATTCTGACTTACTCGTAATTTCTCCAGTTGGGCTCTCACAAACTCCGCTCTACTCGACTGGTCAGGACCTGCCACAGATATGGACCCCATGTACTGCAACACAAGTGTGTAATGTTACAAACAAGTATATTATTAATAACATTTCTAGAGCTAAGCATTCATTATATTGTTAAAAACAAGTATATTATTAATAACATTTCTAGAGCTAAGTATTTATCATATTGTTACAAACAAGTATATTATTAATAACATTTCTAGAGCTAAGCATTTATCCTATTGTTAAAAACAAGTATATTATTAATAACATTTCTAGAGCTAAGTATTTATCATATTGTTACAAATAAGTATATTAATAATAACATGTCTAGAGCTAAGTATTTATCTTATTGTTACAAACAAGTATATTATTAATAACATTTCTAGAGCTAAGCATTTATCCTATTGTTACAAACAAGTATATTATTAATAACATTTCTAGAGCTAAGTATTTATCATATTGTTACAAACAAGTATATTATTAATAACATTTCTAGAGCTAAGGATTTATCCTATTGTTACAAATAGTATATTATTAATAACATTTCTAGAGCTAAGTATTTATCATATTGTTACAAACAAGTATATTATTAATAACATTTCTAGAGCTAAGGATTTATCCTATTGTTACAAATAGTAAATTATTAATAACATTTCTAGAGCTAAGCATTTATCCTATTGTTACAAACAAGTATATTATTAATAACATTTCTAAAGCTAAGTATTTATCCTATTGTTACAAATAGTATATTATTAATAACATTTCTAGAGCTAAGCATTTATCCTATTGTTACAAATAGTATATTATTAATAACATTTCTAGAGCTAAGGATTTATCCTATTGTTGCAAATAGTATATTATTAATAACATTTCTAGAGCTAAGGATTTATCCTATTGTTGCAAATAGTATATTATTAATAACATTTCTAGAGCTAAGGATTTATCCTATTGTTACAAATAGTATATTATTAATAACATTTCTAGAGCTAAGTATTTATCCTATTGTTACAAATAGTATATTATTAATAACATTTCTAGAGCTAAGGATTTAACCTATTGTTACAAATAGTATATTATTAATAACATTTCTAGAGCTAAGGATTTATCCTATTGTTACAAATAGTATATTATTAATAACATTTCTAGAGCTAAGCATTTATCCTATTGTTACAAATAGTATATTATTAATATCATTTCTAGAGCTAAGCATTTATCCTATTGTTGCAAACAAGTATATTATTAATAACATTTCTAGAGCTAAGCATTTACCCTATTGTTACAAACAAGTATATTATTAATAACATTTCTAGAGCTAAGCATTTATCCTATTGTTACAAATAGTATATTATTAATAACATTTCTAGAGCAAAGCATTTATCCTATTGCAACAAACAAGTATAGTCTATTATTAATAACATTTCTAGAGCAAAGCATTTATCCTATTGTTACAAACAAGTATATTATTAATAACATTTCTAGAGCTAAGGATTTATCCTATTGTTGCAAATAGTATATTATTAATAACATTTCTAGAGCTAAGCATTTATCCTATTGTTACAAATAGTATATTATTAATAACATTTCTAGAGCTAAGCATTTATCCTATTGTTACAATAGTATATTATTAATAACATTTCTAGAGCTAAGCATTTATCCTATTGTTACAAATAGTATATTATTAATAACATTTCTAGAACTAAGCATTTATCCTATTGTTACAAATAGTATATTATTAATAACATTTCTAGAGCTAATCATTTATCCTATTGTTACAAATAGTATATTATTAATAACATTTCTAGAGCTAAACATTTATCCTATTGTTACAAACAAGTATATTATTAATAACATTTCTAGAGCTAAACATTTATCCTATTGTTACAAACAAGTATATTATTAATAACATTTCTAGATCTAAGCATTTATCCTATTGTTACAAACAAGTATATTATTAATAACATTTCTAGATCTAAGCATTTATCCTATTGTTACAAATAGTATATTATTAATAACATTTCTAGAGCTAAACATTTATCCTATTGTTACAA
Organism: Prosapia bicincta; assembly: GCA_036971475.1. Classification (NCBI taxonomy): domain Eukaryota; kingdom Metazoa; phylum Arthropoda; class Insecta; order Hemiptera; family Cercopidae; genus Prosapia; species Prosapia bicincta. The sequence continues at coordinate 267,224 of JBAIZL010000022.1, read as the reverse complement.
ATAGTATATTATTAATAACATTTCTAGAGCTAAACATTTATCCTATTGTTACAAACAAGTATATTATTAATAACATTTCTAGAGCTAAACATTTATCCTATTGTTACAAACAAGTATATTATTAATAACATTTCTAGAGCTAAACATTTATCCTATTGTTACAAACAAGTATATTATTAATAACATTTCTAGAGCTAAACATTTATCCTATTGTTACAAACAAGTATATTATTAATAACATTTCTAGAGCTAAACATTTATCCTATTGTTACAAACAAGTATATTATTAATAACATTTCTAGAGCTAAGCATTTATCCTATTGTTACAAACAAGTATATTATTAATAACATTTCTAGAGCTAAGCATTTATCCTATTGTTACAAACAAGTATATTATTAATAACATTTCTAGAGCTAAACATTTATCCTATTGTTACAAACAAGTATATTATTAATAACATTTCTAGAGCTAAACATTTATCCTATTGTTACAAACAAGTATATTATTAATAACATTTCTAGAGCTAAACATTTATCCTATTGTTACAAACAAGTATATTATTAATAACATTTCTAGAGCTAAACATTTATCCTATTGTTACAAACAAGTATATTATTAATAACATTTCTAGAGCTAAGCATTTATCCTATTGTTACAAACAAGTATATTATTAATAACATTTCTAGATCTAAGCATTTATCCTATTGTTACAAACAATACAGGTTCGTTATGCAGGGATCCGTCATCATAACACTTTTACAGTGACATGAACCCACTTCACAAGCGTTTTAGCCGCAATTTTTAAAGCGGTAAACAGCTGTCACTTGCCTCACTGTAGCTATATAAATTTAAATTAAAAGGGCTAGGGCTGCTAAGAAACAGTTTGAAAAAATACGCAAAGAAATTCAATCTTAATCATGTATCTGTAATGTGTCACTTTACAAAGCCTTTAGAGGGTTGACCTAGCAATAATAAATAGTGCATGTCTGAGGAGGAAAGACAGATTTCTGTATGCCAACTATGTATAGTAAATAGTTAACATCCAGAGTAGATCACTTCATTTTGTGATGCATCAGACGCAGTTAAGACGTCTCGCCAAAATCCCATCCAGCATGAACGAGGTGAACCCAGCCACATTTGAACCGTGAGTCAACGTTGTAACTTATTATGCAGTACCAAAGTAACGGATGTACTCTGGGTATTAACTATTTATCATATTTTTCCGTCCGCCAAAGGATACGTTTCTTCTCACCTACGCACGCGCACGCGCACACAAACACACACACACACATCAACAACCACCCACCCATACACAAACGCACAACCACACACACAAATATTTGTATATATATATATATATATATATATATATATACGCACACAAATATATATATATATATATATATATATATATATATATATATATTTAATAAATTTAAAATATTTCAAACACAAGAATACTTTAAATGAATATATTTATTCAAAGCTTTTCGCCGATAAAAAAGTATCAGCATCTTCAGGAAAAATAATTATCTAATAAAATACTTTTACAAAATTAAATCATATGTACTACAAAGAATCATATGTTTATAATGTGTTTGAAATATTTTAAATTTATTAACTATATATACAAGAAAACATATCACCATATTTAATATATATATATATATATATATATATATATATATATATATATATATATATATATATATAAAGTCAACTGCAGGATTTCAAACGTAAGGTCATTCAGCTCGAATCGGACTTAAACACATAAACTTGTTTGCTGAATCCTGGATCAAATTTTAGGCTTAAAAAAAAAATTGCATGAGTCGTAATAGAGATTGTCCGTTGTGAACCTAAAGGAGAGAAGAGCGTTGTAAACCTAAAGGAGAGAAGAGCATTGTGAACCTAAAGGAGAGAAGAGCGTTGTGAACCTAAAGGAGAGAAGAGCGTTGTAAACCTAAAGGAGAGAAGTGCGTTGTGAACCTAAAGGAGAGAAGAGCGTTGTGAACCTAAAGGAGAGAAGTGCGTTGTAAACCTAAAGGAGAGAAGAGCATTGTGAACCTAAAGGAGAGAAGAGCGTTGTGAACCTAAAGGAGAGAAGAGTGCTGTGAACCTAAAGGAGAGAAGAGCGTTGTAAACCTAATGAAGAAAAGAGCGTTGTGAACCTAAAGGAGAGAAGAGTGCTGTGAACCTAAAGGAGAGAAGAGCGTTGTAAACCTAAAGAAGAAAAGAGCGTTGTGAACCTAAAGGAGAGAAGAGCGTCGTAAACCTGAAGGAGAGAAGAGCGTTGTAAACCTAAATGAGAGAAGAGCGTTGTAAACCTAAAGGAGAGAAGAGCGTTGTGAACCTAAAGGAAAGAAGAGCGTTGTAAGCCTAAAGAAGAAAAGAGCGTTGTGAACCTAAAGGAGAGAAGAGCGTTGTAAACCTAAAGGATAGAAGAGCGTTGTAAACCTAAAGGAGAGAAGAGCGTTGTAAACCTAAAGGAGAAAAGAGCGTTGTAAACCTAAAAGTGAGAAAAGCGTTGTGAACCTAAAGGAGAGAAGAGCATTGTGAACCTAAAGGAGAGAAGAGTGCTGTGAACCTAAAGGAGAGAAGAGCGTTGTAAACCTAAAGAAGAAAAAAGCGTTGTGAACCTAAAGGAGAGAAGAGCGTTGTAAAGCTAAAGGAGAGAAGAGCATTGTGAACCTAAAGGAGAAAAGAGTGCTGTGAACCTAAAGGAGAGAAGAGCGTTGTAAACCTAAAGAAGAAAAAAGCGTTGTGAACCTAAAGGAGAGAAGAGCGTTGTAAAGCTAAAGGAGAGAAGAGCATTGTGAACCTAAAGGAGAGAAGTGCGTTGTAAACCTAAAAGTGAGAAAAGCGATGTGAACCTAAAGGAGAGAAGAGTGCTGTGAACCTAAAGGAGAGAAGAGCGTTGTAAACCTAAAGGAGAAAAGAGCGTTGTGAACCTAAAGGAGAGAAGAGCATTGTAAACCTAAAGGAGAGAAAAGCGTTGTGAACCTAAAGGAGAGAAGAGCGTTGTGAACCTAAAGGAGAGAAGAGCGTTCTGAACCTAGAGGAGAGAAGAGCGTTGTAAACCTAAAGGAGAGATGAGCGTTGTGAACCTAAAGGAGAAAAGAGCGTTGTGAACCTAAAGGAGAGAAGAGCGTTGTAAACCTAAAGTAGAGAAGAGCGTGTGAACCTAAAGGAGAGAAGAGCGTTGTGAACCTAAAGGAGAGAAGAACGTTGTGAACCTAAAGGAGAGAAGAGCGTTGTAAACCTAAAGGAGAGAAGATCGTTGTGAAGCTAAAGGAGAGAAGAGCGTTGTCAACCTAAAGGAGAGAAGAGCGATGTGAACCTAAAGGAGAGAAGAGCGTTGTGAACCTAAAGGAGATAAGAGTGCTGTGAACCTAAAGGAGAAAAGAGCGTTGTGAACCTAAAGGAGAGAAGAGCGTTGTGAACCTAAAGGAGAGAAGAGCGTTGTGAACCTAAAGGAGAGAAGAGCGTTGTGAACCTAAAGGAGAGAAGAGCGTTGTAAACCTAAAGGAGAGAAGAGCGTTGTGAACCTAAAGGAGAGAAGAGCGTTGTAAACCTAAAGGAGAGAAGAGCGTTGTGAACCTAAAGGAGAGAAGAGCGTTGTGAACCTAACGGAGAGAAGAGCGTTGTAAACCTAAAGGAGAGAAAAGCGTTGTAAACCAAGATATATTTGAAATATTAAAACATGTCAAATATTACTATAAACTACATACAAGACGAAATTTAAATTTATTTCAAAAATCGTGCCAACTTTTGTAAAACGTTATTCGAATTCCTAAACGCACCATGATTTTTCTGTGTATTTTATAACGAGACATATAATGTTTGATGTTCCAATGGTATATGTGACAATTGCTGTAGTAATTTGAAACCATTCATTTCGCAAAATGTCACACGTATTATTTATTACTATAATCACATCTATCTGCTTCGTGTTCATTCGGGTCAAACAATTGATCTACTGTCAGAGTGTGTCTACTAGTCAAACCAAAAACATGTGGCATAAATAATGATTGTCTTTTGTTTCCATAGAGACAAGCTACAGTATGGGCGTGTAGCTTTGTTGTTTACAAGAACTTTGTCTGATGAACAAAAAGTACTTCCATTTGTGCGGGTGTCGCCGGGTTTTGAGAAATGACCGCGGCCAATCCCTCGTGATGTAATGCCCCGTTGGGATCCAAAACACTATTTTCTCTTGTATTTGTTTCTTCTTTTGGTTCGTTATGAAATAGGCTTTCTATTGTTGGACAGATGCCATATTTTTCTCCTCGTTCCAGCAAAACAAATTTTAATAATTTACTAAGTGAACAAAGTTTTCGACAATGAAATACAGTAGGTCCCACATTTCTCGTAAACTGCATTATATGGCTATATATTTTGAATTGTTATATTATAATAGATATTTTACAGGGTTCGTAATACTTTAATAAAGACAAAAAAAATTAAAAAACATACAAGTTTCATTTTATCTTTTTTTAAAAATATATTATCCCAGACAGCATACAAAGATATTATCTCAAACTGCATACAATTTCTTACAAATTTTAAGGTTATTTTAAATTAAATCATTTAAAATTATGAAAGAAATAATTAGTCTTTGTTAAATATAATTTAACAGGTAATATAACAGGTATAATAAAATTATTTAGTCAATCCGTATTTAGTTCAATAAAGAAAAATGGTATTTTAGTTACTTTTTAATAAGTACTTACAATTAATATAAAAAGTAACATAACCTATAAATTTAAAAAAGCTCCTCTACCACATAACCTGCAACATAAAACCAGCTGATTTATGAAAAAATATGTTATCTCATATTCTAAACCAAATGGAACAAGATAACTATATTGCATACGTTGTCTCTTTGGTGAAAAGTTTCTCTCAAAAACAAAACTAATGCTAATGTTAAATTTATTTAATGAAGTAATATTTGGAAAAATGTTATTAACATCAAGTCTCATATACTACAGGTTTAAAAAATGTATTTAAACTGGAGTGGATGAATAAAAAATATTTTTATTAACAATTGAAAATTTGAGCAATATATATATATATATATATATATATATATATATATATATATATATATATATATATATATATATATTTATATATATTTAGTTTTGCAACACTGTTTTCTTGTATTCACTTATCACTTTCACTATATGTACTTAAACTAGAATCTTACTTGGTATTTATGCAAGTTAACTTTCAAAGATTGGTAGTATCTCCATCATCAAGCATCACTGACCGAGGGTTGTAGTAGACTGTGGCTGCGGTTACTACAACCCCCGGTCAGTGATGCTTGATGATGGAGATACTACCAATCTTTGAAAATTAAATCGTATAAATACCAAGTATTTCTTGTTTAAGTACATATAGTAAAAGTGATATATATATATATAGGGAGATTGTCAAAAATAATATTAATAATGATTAAAATTTACTTTCAAAATTATTTATGAACATAGGAAACCTATAAACCATTTAAAAATATTATTTTTGGTGTGCTTTCTAAATTGTAACAGTTTACTTATGAAGTAATAAACGTTTTACAATAGCTCAATGACTATGTATTCAGGCGCTGCTTGATTAAAGGCAAACACAGTTTGGAGCATGGATTACTAGAGCAGAGAAGGTTACGTTCTGCGTTGCGAGAAACCTGAGCCGTTAATGGTTTGGCAAAGCTTTAAAGCCGTCTTAAGTAGTTAATTTCATGGCGTTAAGTCTAGTCAGGGGGTTATCCGGTGTACCCCAGCTTTCTGTCGGAGTATGGTTTGATAAAAATACAAGGGTAATAATTTATGAGACTAAGGCGTCAATAATGCAACAGATAGAAATGCTGAGAGAGTGCAAAGTTTTATAACAGGCATAAAATATTACAATGTACAAAATTCGTATCTAGTAAATAATTTATATTTCTATTTTATAATTTTTTAGAGTAAAAACTTTTATTAAAAAAAAATCAATTCCTCTCTTTCTATTTATCTCTCTGTGTAATAATATATATACATATACATATACATATACATATATATATATACATATATATATATATATATATATATATATATATATATATATATATATATATATATATATATATATGTATATATATATGTGTGTGTATATATATATATATATATATATATATATATATATATATATGTGTGTGTGTATATATATATATATATATATATATCTTTTATTTCATAGAGAGAGAGAGAGAGAGAGAGAGAGAGAGAGAGAGAGAGAGAGAGAGAGAGAGAGAGAGAGAGAGAGTACTTAAACAAGAATCTCACCTGGTACTTATGCGAGTTAACTTTCAAAGATTGATTTAGTTGATGTACTACAACGGGGTGTTGTAGTAGACTGCCAGGTGTGTGGAATTTCCGTTGTCACAAGGTGGGGTATACTGTTATTGTTCTATTTTCGGATTCACTGCACTGTGTGAATCTATTATCTTGGGGTTATTTTATCTATTAGGTTGAATAATTTATAGTTTTTTAAATTTTATTTGTATTTGTTCGTTTATGACATTATTTTTATTTTTATAAATTTGTAGTTGTTCCCAGATTGTCATTATGAGGCCTTTTTGTACTTTTTTTTATTAGGTGTATGTTTTTATAATGTGGGGAGTGTGTGTTTGTTTCTGTTGGCTTGTTAAGCTAAGTTTGAGTTGTGAATTTGAGGTTTAATCTAAGCATTGAGGTGTTCTTGACATCTGACTTTTAATTTCTTTTTCGTTTGGCCAATGAACAATTTGTTACAGTCTGAGCATTCGATTTTTTATATTTCGTTATTGAGTGTGGGAGATATTTTTGTATATACGTTTTACAAAAGTTATTATATATATATATATATATATATATATATATATATATATATATATATATATATATATATAAACTCTGTTTCAGCTGATGCTCGGCAATGAAGACACGGTAATTAGTCTTTAAAGATAACTCGCACATATACCAAGTAAGATTCTTATTTAAGTACATTATGGTGCATGTGTTACGTGAATAGAAGAAAACAGTTTTGCAAATTCAAGTATATAAATATACATACGTAACGTTGCAGTCAAGTAACATTTTTACTAGTGAGCTTACAAATTGGAAACAATTACGTCACGAAATGACATTTCCATTTTATCGTAAGATAGTAAACCAGACTACCATTGCTACAAACATAAAATTTAAAAGGGACCTGACAAAATCCCATACGTTATTACATACACTAGACCTGTTGAAAACTAACAGTTTATATAAATTGGATATATAAAAGGGCCTTAGTTCATATATTTTAATACCTTTCATTCATTAGATAGTGTTGTAGTTTTCGAGGCTATGTAAGGATTCCTAAAAGGAAAACTGTAAAATTATCTGTTACCCATAGAGGTTTTTAAATTCTCAAAATGTCGAACATTATTTTGGTCTATAATTTGGTAGCCAAGTGAAGAGCTGGAAGATGTTTGAAGAGACAGTTAATTGAGATTGTTTTAGTAACGTTCGAATGCCAGCGTGTATGTGGGATTAGCATATGCGTTCCAAATAGATTTGCCTACATATGCTTAAAGAAGAAGAGTCTGTACTGAATACTTCAGCAAAGAATGAATTATTAATATCTGAGCGAGAAATTCCATAATACGCACTTAGTCTCACTCACTCGTCCTTAGTTTCTGGTTTCACCACCCACATTGTCTAGCACATATCTAATTTCTTTCATTGTTTGTACTCAAACCCCTCGTTGCCTTACTTTCTGTCGTAGAACGGTTTTTATTTAAAGTTAGTAAATCAACTTACAACAATAGCAAATAGATAGTTTCTATAATAATTTAAAATACGTAGTACACACGGATATTTCTCAAGACAAATCCGTAACCATCTAATTCTCAGGAAACGAAAGATAAACCCGTCCTGGAACACATTTCAAGCTATTTTACAATATTTTAATTTGAGTGTTATTTTAGTCTAATATTTTTGAACGAATTCTTTAGAATTTAAAATAATTAAATAGAACAAAGATATATTGATATTTTTAATAAAATATTTCAAAGTTTATACCAAGTCCCAATGCGTCGTTAGTTTGAATCTATGGTGTCATGATAACCATCGACTCGAAGGTTTCAAATACTGTGACACAGTACTTGGAATTTGGAGCATTGCAGACACGTATTACCCTCTTAGCATGGTATATAACCTCATCTGGCTTCCTACATCATCAAATGTGTGGCTAGTATTGTAGAAATCTCCGGAAATAATGGGAATAAAATATTATTCACTTGACAGTTTGAGGGCACATTTAATTCTTCACGGCGACTAATTTTAAAACCACAACAAACATTATTAAATTGGCTGTAGTAATCCTCATACGTTTTTATATACCTTGAATACATTTTTGTAAAATTATTAACCAACAGATAAAAGTTAAGAAATATATATATGTGACTACATAAGATAGAAAATCCCAAGCATGACCTGATGGTTTATCGATCTGTAACAAGTATAAAACAAATGTAATTGGTTAAAGGGGAGTAGGAAGTTGAATTAATCAAACCGAACCATTGCAGGGGCTGTAAGTGGAAACAGCGACATCTAGTATTTATATATTACAACTTCTTTTTAAATCAAGATGAAAGTTAAATACAGTATGTAAATAAAATTTAAAGTGATTCCATTTATTGTGAATAGGGTGTCAATTTAGTATGTAAATATATTCAACAAAATATATACGATAACTTACAGGACGTCTCAAATGTATGTATATATTTTAGATGGCTCATTTTATCAATAATTAAAAACACACATTGAATATTGACATTTCAATAAAATTAGTGTAAATTATATTTTTACCCTCATGTATTTTTTCTATACAGCTACATAGTTTTACTCATAGGAGTTTAAAGAGAATTTCAACGTTCATAAAATAATTCTGTCTATTAGATGATTCTAGCAAGAGGCGTCAATGGGGCGGTTTAATGTTAGTGCTCTGGACATTCTTACCCGGATATCGTACGATCCACACAGGTAACTCCAACTTCCCCGTCTCTCTTAAATCACGCCCATTATATATTTAGGGGTGTTATTATTATGTTAACATAATCATTTTAAAAAATACATTTTTCGAGGTCATTCATTTCTATAGTCTAGACAAAAAAAAAATAATACATTTAGAAACAGTAAAAGCAAGCAAATTAAACTTGCGTCAACAATTTTTAAAAGAGATATCCTGCAAAATCTAAAAGTGTTTGAAGGAAATTAAATTGTATTAGGTTTAAATAATTGCATTTAAAATAGGAATTGCAGTCAAGAGCAGGTTAGAGATACTGCGAGATAGAAATAATTTATCAGAGATAAGTTTTATCTATTTCAGTATATTTGTTTCGAAAAAATTAAAACTGTCTAAGTGTTTTAATATTATTCAAATTTCAGGCAAATGTCTTCATAAAGGAAGTATCAATAAGGGCTAAATAATGAGAAAATTTGCTCAAGATCGTTGCAAAGACTTATTAAACATGTCAACGTAGAGGCGCGCCAGACCTAGGGCAGTGACAGCTCAGTGAGAAGACGAGCGAAGTGGAAACTTATTTTTAAGCCACAGCTACAGAAATTTTGAATTGAGAAAAACTAATTTTGCGTAATGAGAAATTATCTAAACATTAGAGGCGCCTATAAATGTTTTCATTTCAATAATTGGATTAAATATGCATAATACATTATTATCGTTAAATTGAATTATTTGCATTGAGTTCATCAAAATTTAAATAAATTAATATATTTATTAACTGAACAAAACGTTTTATTAACAACGTTTTCACTTAATAATGTTCAATGAATAGTAACATAACCAAAATGTAAAACAGCTGTTCTACAACATAACCTATAACAAAAAATCAGCTGTTGCATGAAATTATATGTTATCATTTAATCTACTTTGAGGTGATTAGCGTAACCAAGCGGAAGTTATACTAAGGAGAAATTGTATTCTTTAGTCCATTCATTAAATTTTTTGGGCATCGCTATAAAAGTTATCACTTTGAAAAATTTGAAACCGCTCATTTAGTCTCTTTGGAACAATTAAAATAAATTTAAAGTCAATTCCTGCTTCATCAACAAAGTAAAAATTTATTTGAGTTCCTTTTTAATTTATATTTACAATTAATATAATTATGCATAGCCCTATACATATTACAATATCATGAAGAATCCTAATATTATATGACATATTAGAAAGCAATTTTCCACTCTATACAGTATTTATTGTTGGACTATTATTTTTGTTTATAATTGTTTGTGAGATTTTTTCGTTTCTAATTCATGAAGCCGATTGCGATCTATAATTTCTCTTTCTTTCAATTTGTTGTATTATCTCATTATTGCAAGGAACCTTTTCTGTCATAATATCATAAACATTTTAAAGTAATAGATACCTAGCAATGGGAAAGTTGGCTAATTGCCTAAAGTGATGGATTTCAAACGCGTAGTCATTCAGTTCGAATCCGATTGAGACATCAGCTTTTTTAAATTTTAATTAATGAACAAATATTTGAAAAGCTGTATTAACATAATTGTCTTCTACTACAGTTTACAAAAATGTGTTTAAACGTGATTGGATAGATAAATACGTATTTTATTAACGATTGAGAAGTTGTACTATATATATATTTATATACACACACAATATAAGGAGAGTGTCAACTAATAGAAGGAATTGAAAGGTGTGAGTTTGTCTGTTTTAAATAATATTGACAACAATCCAATATACACAAGATTGATCGGAGAACCAAGGCGATCGTCGGATCTGTGCTTAGTTATGTCTTCCTAATCAATCATTGGTTAAACATTTCTAAAATATGGTGAAGAAAATATAGAAAGCCTACAGACCGAGACTGATGAAAGTGAACTACCACCACATCAGGATATAAAACCGAATACAGAAGAAAGTGATGGGAGTCTTTATCAGAAATAAAAACAACTCCATTTAGTGGCAAAGAGACTTGCAGCGAATGCAATCTAGACCACAAACTCGTATCTTGTACCGTCTACATGGCAAAAAGAAATTTTAGTCACTGATTCTTTTCAGAGATTTCTTATAGTTGACACGTAATAAAATACAGAGTAAAATAATTATGAAAATATTACATTTATATGACAGTCACATATTTACTTTGTCATTACAATGAATTATGAAGTACGGTTCTTTGGCGTAGAATTATTCTACAAAAACTAATTAAAATTTTCATTAACTTTCAAATTTTAAATTGTAACTGTAAAATATTCCACCACAATTTCATAATTTATTTTACGTAATTTTGTTTTAAGATTGTTTTCAAATCCTAACGTAAATACTAGTTTTATATTCTCAAGACGAACAAAATCCTCGAGAATCACAATACACTAGTAAAAACCAACTACGTAATACAGTGAACAACACATTGTTAGGAGTGTTAGCGTAATTAAAAAGATAAAAATAAATATGTGAAACAGATAAGGTTATGTCATGTGCTCACAACACTACGTGGGACAATCTGGGTCAGGCATGTAGGCTACATTAATTCCAACCATATCTAGAGTCTTCACTGTTTACTATATTATTAAACCTAAAACCTAAATAATTTGAGAGATCCAGGTAATCATATAATTTATTCCTTTGCTGGTTATTAAATGCAATACTTGATACAGAGTGTTTTTCAGGATATCATGTAAATAACAAATGCAATTGAAGTAGAAGCAAATAAGATAGACAATATGTTTTAAGATAATTCCTGCTCAAGTCAATAAAAAAGAAATTTATTTTAGTTAATTTGTAATAAATAATTACAATTATTATAAATAATGTAACATAACCTACGCGTTAAAACAGCTGTTCCACCACATAACCTATAACATAAAATCAGCTGTCTTATGAAATCATATGCTTTTTCAGCCAAATGGGACGAAATAACTATATTGCATATCTTAACCCCTTTTGTGAAAAGGTTTTCTCCCATACAAAACTAAAACTAATTCTTGAATTTTAATTACTGAATTAATATTTGAAACTGCTGTATTAACATCAAGTGTCATGCACTAGAAGCTTAAATAAATGTATTTGAACTTGAACGGATGAATAAAAAGTATTTTATTAGCGATTGAAAATTTGAAAAAGATATATAAATACTTATAGGGAGATTGAGAATTAATAGAAGGAATTGAGAACTAATTGGAAAATAATTATATTCAATGTAAATGAAATGTCATTGAAGCTATATTTTTTTTGACGGGCGTATTTAATTGCCACTCTTCAGGCATTGTATTTGGCTAGAAAGTTCCACATTAAACTACTGCAATATGTAGGCTTGTTCTGGCTCCCTGTTGAGATGTCATACGACTGGCTTATACGAAAGCACTTTAATACCAGCTTACACAAGCCTGGCTGAAAACTAATTAAATGGGAAACTTGCCTGCCAACCTCACTCAGAGCCGTATAAAATGATAATGGAAAATGAATAAAAACTGTAGGTTGATTGTTAAATCTTCCAGTGCATGAGTGTTAATGTAATCGTGTTTAATTAAAACTGTAAGTAATAATTATAAGATTATGGCTCACACACACGATTATGTTATATTTGCTGTAGAATATGAAGCTTATATGGATAACTTTTCCCCCTTGCCAGTTTGATATCACTATATAATGTTAAGGAGTAATTATTCTAATTTGTTTTCAAAGTTACATTTTAAAATTCTAAAGACACCAATTAATAAAAAAACAGTCATTAATATTTCATGAGATTAGCATATGTTTTCCAAATAAGTAAGTTCATTTTATGGTTAATACATTAAAACAAAAAGATTATTAAAAATAGAACTATTTACATAAGAACACTCTCATGGAAATCTAGCTTCCAAAAAGTGGCAATGTACTAAAAACATATACTGTACGATAAATAGAGTACAATGAAAATAAAACGACGTATTTATATTTTTATTAAAAATGAATATTTTTGGGTAAAATATATAAAGTACATTATTTACAACATTAAAAAAAATATATATTTCAATATTAGGTCTTCGTGTACTGAAGACAAATGAAGGAAATGCCATACTTAATCTCGGAATTATTCGAGTATTTATAGAAATCCATAACTTTTGTCATTATTGTCAATATATATATATATATATATATATATATATATATATATATATATATATAAATATTTTGTAACGTTCCTTTGTGATTTATGGAATACAGCTTGACAAACTTACAAGTCCTTTTACACTTGAGTGCACAAAACACGCTATCTCTTAAAGCCTGAAAATTTCTAGAAGTGAAGCTGATAGTAAATTCGGGAAATTGCTAGAAACGACAAGTCGTTACATGTAGAAATTTTAAGGGTGAAGTGGAATGAATGTTTGGGAAATATTGAAGAGAGTAAAAGCTTTAGGGACAGCGTGAGTTATGTGTAAATAAAATATTAGAAAAATCAGTATTTAATATTAGTATTTAATAAAAGACCAATTTAAAACAGGGTTTAGCGGCTTTTACAAATGTAAAATGTGTAGACCTATAAGTAATAAATGAGTAGCAATAAAATGATGCGAAATAATAATAGGTAATTAATCTAAAATATCCTTATAATTTATTGAGCCACCAGGCGCCTAACAACATCATACATTGTAGACCTTAGTCTACTAATTAAAAACTACTAATGTATTTTAATATCAATTCATACTCTAGTCAACAATGTTATAGAATATCAGTTACTTCTTAATATATAATTACAAATACATAAATAAAGTAACATGACCACCTTTGCGTTTAGACAGCTTTCCTATTGCATAGCCTATAACATGAAATCATATGTTATCAATGATTTTAAGCCAAATAGGACGAAATAACTATATTGCATAATTTGCCTTTTTTTAAATGTTTTTCTCCCATATAAAACTAAAGCTAATTCGTTAAATTTAATAATTGAATTATTATTTGAAGAAACTGCATTAGCCTCAAGTGTCATCAACTACAAGTTAAAAAAAGGTATTTGAACTTGAGCGGATGAATAAAAAGTATTTTAATAACGATGAAAAATTTTGAACAAGATATATACAGGTAGAGTGTGAACTAATTGGAGAGATTGAAGAATGAATAATACTAAGTATATCTTATATAAGGACAGTACTAAAGCAATGCTTTATGTATATAACTTTGACCTAATTTTCCGAAGCAACTCTTAGTACACAAGCTAGCAAGTATGTAATAAAAGATAATGTAAGCTACTGATGTTGAGGTATTCATTATAACAGAACCATCTTCCAGAAGAGTCAATAGTTTATAACATTCATGATAATGTGTTTCAAGAATATGACGTTACATAACTCATATTAAAAATAATGCCAGGTTTTGTATACTCTGAAGAACAGTATAGCCTCAATTATCCGTGTACCGGATAACCGAGAATTCAATAACACAGACTCAATATTCGAGTAGAAATATTATGATAATCCGGTGAAATGAACGAAAACGTGGTCAAAGATGAAAGGCATTTGTATAAGTAACAAGAAAGAATTACAAAAAAAATAAAAATAAAATACAATTAAGTGCAAAAATGAAAAATAGACATACATATAATATATGTTCCAGTATATTCAAGTATGTATATATATATATATATATATATATATATATATATATATATATATATATATATATATATATATATATATATTCATTTACATACGGGCATGTAACGTGTAGACATATATTTATGGTCACGATTAGAGAACTACTTCAGTTTTGCAACCGTCCACCAGAGAGTGCTATGTACGTCTACGTTCCAGTCTGTAATTAGCTCTCTACCTATTACTAAGGTAGATCGGACTGAAACAAAATCATAGTGCCCAGCCACCTGTATATGATCATGAAAAACTGACGCCCAATTTGGTTTTTGAAATCCATTTTTTTCTACACAGACTGGGACATTGTATAACATTTCGAATTCATTATATACGAGTATAAAAGAGCTTTACGTAAAACGACTTATAAAAAAACAAACTACGTACACTCAAAATGAGAAATTATTCAAGACTACATTTGCGACAGTATAATTCAAATCTACAGCAGTTTAATTTCCGTTTCCTGTTTGCAGGAGTCCAGTTTCCCTTCTCCGGCCTATCCACTTCCGCCTACAACGTTTATTATTGCATTCCCTTGAAGGCGATTTAATTATTCCGCAAAATTTAACCACGTGACAATCATTTAAGCAGCATCACATTCTCAAGGTTACCAGAACTGTTTGAGTTTTACTCAGTACTTATACACGCATATTATGATAAAAAATGTTCTTATTAATAATTGAAAACTAAGTATTTTAAATATTAGTTATAAATATTTAATACAAAGTAACTGAAGTAAAACTTTTCTTTGTAAATTTAAGTGAAATTAGTTTTAAAAATTGTTGTTTATATCAGTTGTTTTTTTTTTGTTTTAAGTACTCTAAAAAAAATGAGAAAGCTGCTCAGGTGAAATTTATAAATACACATTTATGTAAGTACATATTATCTAGGTACAGCATAATGGTTGTACAAGTACTTTATGGGCTCAATGATGGAAGGCCGCAACATCTGTCTTATGTAGTGATAAAAAAAATCTATTGTTCTAAACTAAACAACAATTGTAGTTGTAGTTTTATAGTATCATTTAGGCAAACCATTGTTTATTTATTTTTCTTTTCGTGGTTTATTTTATATATATATATATATATATATAAGGAAACATTTTTATTGTTTACAAATAATGGTTTGTCTAATAATAATGGAATAATTATTGTTATTTTTTAATAGTAATAATATTGCCTTTATTCAAGCGAAATGGATTACTTTCAATGCATAAATTACAGATTTTGACAAGGAAGCAATTATTCCTAACGGAAGACAATCTCAAAGGCAGGGTCCTAACCTTTGTTGTGTGATACCTGAGCCGTTAATGGTTTGGTAAACCTTTAAGCTGTCTTAAGTACTTTAATTTCCTGGCGGCACGAGTAGTCAGGGTGCCTTCAACCATAAGGTTCAATTTCCTTACATAAGTGCTCCGACGGCGCCATTAGGACATGATTTGCTAATGGGGATACACTGCGTTTAATGTATGTACGGAATGCACTACAGCGTAGGCGAGATTTGTCATTGTTTCAAGGGTTTTAATTTCGCCAGTTGCTCTACCTTACGCATATTTAGTTACTAATTGTATTCGCATAAATTGCTGACTAAAGTATGAAAGTAGAAACATATAGTATATTTAGTTATATATGAGAATATTAAAGTATGCATGTGTATATCTAGGTATAAATGTGTATATTTAAGTATATATTATTATATTTAGGTATATATGTATATTTATAGATATAAATGTGAATATGTAAGTATATGTGAGTATATGTAGGTATATATGTGTATATTTAGGTATAAATTTGTTTATTTAAGTATATATGAGTATATTTAAATATAAATGTGTATTATATAAGTATATGTGTCGATATTTAAGTAGATACGTTTATATTTTAATACATATAAGTATATACGAGTATATGTACCTTATATGTATATTTAGGTATATATGAGTATATTCAACTTTATATATATATATATATATATATATATATATATATATATATATATATATATATATATATAAGTATATATGTCAATATTTAAGCAGATACGAATATATTTTAATACATTTGAGTATATGTAACTACATATGAAAGTATTTAGGTATATATGTATATATTTATTTATGTATACATTTGTATATATTTAAGTATATATGTGTATATATAAGTATATATATCAATATTTAAGTAGATACGTTTAAATTTTAATACATTTGAGTTTATTTAGGTAGGGGAAGGACGGGCATAACGGCCAGACTAAGGTTGTTTGAATTTTAAAGCTAATTTCTAATCTACCTGCGTACTTCAAAATTAACTAACATACACAATAACTAATGTAGTACACCTGAAAAAAATGTCGTAGTAATTCGAAAAAGGGAAAGGCCTGAAAAATAAATTTTACAAAAAGCAAGCAAGTGGCCATTATGCCCTCACGGGGTCGGGCATAATGGCCACATAGTAAAACAGTGGTAAATATATTGAGAAAACTGGTTTTTATGTAGACAATTTTTATTTAAAGTAAAAGTTAAATTCATTTAGATACAAAATGTAATTTTAATTATGTTGAGTAGATAAAATAATAATTTTTTTTTAATATCTATTTTGAAATTTAAAACATTTATAGCAAATTCTAGCATTTTTCACATAAATACCCAGCGTCATCTTCTCCGACACCAGCACACAATTCATGAGCCCACAAATTACATCCCGGACACTTTATCCAACGCTCATTGGACGTTGAAGCCGAAAATGCTTCATAACAATACAAACATTCTGCATCGTCGTCTGATTTATTGTCTAAGTTTTTAAATAACTTTGTTTGAGCTTTGCTGATCCGGGATTTCCTAGGTGTTGTCTTCTGAATTTTACAATTTTTCTTGTTAGGCATATTATTTTTTTCTTCAGCTATTTTCCGTTTCTTAAGTTTTTTTTTCTTCTTTTGCTTCTTTACCAGCTTTTTCGGCTAACAGATGATTTTTATAAGGGCTTCCTGATAATAAAGCTGCATAACCTTTCTTCCGCTCATTTCTCTTGCGTTTTTCGTCTGATACTTTTGGCACAGGAGAAATATCATTAGGGGTGACGGTAAATGATGGTTGTGGGTCAGCAGCTCTGTTGGTAGGTGATGACTCTGCAGTAATTACGGTCGATGTAATGTCAGCATGTGTATTGGGTTTTTCTGTGACATCTGCTGCAGCAAATTCTTCTTCTGAGAATATGTTTTCATTGAGCGGTTCAATGCCACATTTTCTAAATCCATTCACTGAATTGAGTGGAACAGCTGCCTTCATGTAGGCTTCTCCCAAAAGACGACTCACTTGGTATTGTGTCACTGTTCGCCCGGGGTTGTTCCTTAAAAACCGCTCAATTGCTTGAACGTAAAAAGTGTTCAGGGGTCCCATGAAAGACACATCCAGGGGCTGCAATTTATGACTGCAGTGGGGCGGTAGGCACACCACAGTGGTATGATTAGCCCTTGCCAAGTTAATGAACTCAATGTTTTTAGTATGGGTGGAATGCCCATCTAATATCAACAAAACTTTATCATCTTCTGTGGGTTTGGCATGCATCAAAAAATGACCGAACCACTCTACAAAAAGCTCTGTCTGCATCCATCCGGTAGGATGACAAGTGAACGCAGTCCCAGGTGGAGCTCCATCCGTTAATTCAACTTTCATCCTTTGGCGGGGGAAGATAATGAACGGGGGGATGTAGGAACCTCCAGCTGATGTACACATTACCACAGAACATAAAACACCTCTCTCAGCCGAAGTAAGAGACCCGACTTGCCGTCTACCTCTCAAAGATAAAACTTTTGAGCTTTTAGACTGGACAGTCGTGAGTCCAGTCTCGTCCACATTGAAAATTCGATGAGCAGGGTAATTGAATTTGGACCGTTCCTCAATCAGGATATCAAAAAATTTTTTACAGCAACCCTGTTAAAACCTCTCGCTCTAGCTGAAGAAGTTGCCTCAGGTGACCTTAACGTTAAGTGTGGATGACGTTTCATGAAACCAGTCACCCAACCCTTTCCAGCCATTCTGGTTTCTGCATTAAAAGTATGAGAAAGTTTGTTCTTCTCAGCAAGCTCAAATGCTGCACTTCGCAGATCCTTAATTGTCATTCCGAAAAACCTTGTTTCCAACATGAGTAGATGGTTGCAGAGTTCCTGTTCCTGCTCCTCAGTGAAAACAGATTTAAAGCCTCCAAATACCGTTTTATTACCTGTAGCACGTTTATTTTTGTCCAGTACTCTTCTCTTCAAAGTATTCCTTGGAACACCGTAATTGGTTGCTGCAGTTAAAAAGGCCATGCCGCCCTTCACCGCCTCGATTGCTTTTTGCATATTATTCGGATCCCATGACTGCCTTTCCCCCATGCGGATGTACTTGTAAACCATCGTATCTGAAACAGCCAAAAAATAAAATAAGGTATAATTAAAGACAACATACGATATTTATATCATACATCATAACATTCAAGTTTACATATAATACATACTATAAAACATGATCTGTTAAAAGAATAAACGCGCCTGCTATCAATTTTATTTCAAAATATTTCCTATTTATTATTATGCTTACATATTTATGTATATATATACACTCATAAAATATATTTTACAGACATTTCTTACCTCTAATAATATTACAATGTTAATTAATGCTGTTCACAAGAGATAGTAAAAAAAACCCGAGAAATATCTCAGATGTGCATAATGGCCACATCGACGGGCATAATGGCCACTTGGTGGCCGTTTTGCCCGCCCTGACGCCATTAACAAAACCATGTTGTCAGGTCTTAATATACATCGGCAGATCATTTCTTATTATATAATTTTGTAGCTAAATTACCAGTCTTTTTAACCAATTATATTTTAAAAAGCTACTTTATATTACACATTTCTAATAATTGAATGAAGTGAGGACTTACCTTAGATCGGAGAGTATGAAAAACACTAAAATGGTAATATCTCGTGATGTCGCAGTTCCTTCGCCTTCAAGTGACTCAGCACAACTACGGAGACTATGAAGATTACTTTCGAGCGTTTGTCGCAAGATAGCACCACCGTAAGGGCCTAAAAACCTCCCTGGCCATTATGCCCGCACTGGCCATTATGCCCGTCTTTCCCCTACATATGAGTATATTTAGGTACATTTGAGTATAAATGTGTATATTTAGTTATATATGGTTATATTTAAGTATATATGTGAATATTTAGGTATATACGAGTATATTTAAATATATAAATGTGTATATATAAGTATATATGTCGATATTTAAGTAGATACGTTTATATTTTAATATATATGGGTATATTTAAGTATGTATGTGTTATGTAAGTATATATGTGTATATTTAAGTATATACGTGTTAAAGTAAGTATATATGAGTTTATGTAGGTATATATGATAATATTTAGGTATAGGTATAGTATGAGAATATTTATGTACATATGTGTATCTTTAGATGTATATGCGTATATTTTAGTACATATATGTATATGTAAGTTCATATTTGTATATTCAAATATATATATATATATATATATATATATATATATTTATTTATTTATTTATTTATGTGTGTATATATAGCGGAGGATTGAGACCCCCTCGTATTACTGATATCTAGAATTATACGGAAATACATTCTTGGGGATTAGAAAAATATGAGTTTCACTAATATACGTAATTAAAAATGCACCATATAAGTTTATAGAACATTATATGTAGATTTATTGGAAGCCCGATTCATTTCCTTTGCGTACCAAATTGATATAAACACATCTTGGAAGACCGATTCATTTCCTTTGCATGCCGCATTGACATAAACATTTCTTCCAAGCCCAATTCATTTCGTTTCCATGCCGTATTAACATAGATATTTCTTGGAAGCCCCATTCATTTCCTTTGTATGCCGTATCGTTATAAACATTTCTTGGAAGCACGATTCATCTTTTGATTTCAAAATAATAAAATGGGCTCAAATAAAAATAGGCTTGAATTTAAAGTAAGCTAAAAATTTCGGGATTCGGATTATCGAAATTTAACTGGTGTATATATATATATACACACACATACATATCAACTTGGTACCCTAGTTGTATTAATGTATCATTAACGATTACAAATACTGAATGAAATTATGATATAGCTAAGATATTTTAATTGTTGACACTATTTCCATTCTATATAGACTATATTTACATGTAAATATATTTATCTCAATTCCTTTCTTAAAATCTATCTTAGTTTGCGTGATCTATACAATGCTAAATAAAATGGATTTTCCATTTCAGGTATAAAACTGTTTAAATTAACTTTTGTTCAAACACAAAGGTGCTTTTACTGTTGAAATCGACATTTTGTCTTATATTTAAAAATAAATTAGAATTTTATGAAAGAATTGAAATTGAAATCTAATCTGTACGTAATCATTACGTTTCACTGCCACGGATGACAGTAGAGTCTAATACATCGTTTCATGCAGTAAAGATGTGATACAACAGGCTTAGGCACCGCCATTGTAATCACGTTTCATACCGGCGCAGATAAGCCTGGCTCGAAACTAATTAAATATGGGACTTTCTAAGCTATCTTTTGTCACAGGTTAGAGAAATGTTTTGCATGTATTTTAATATTTATACTTTACAGTTTTTCACGCTTTTAATTAATATTTGTTTAAAATATCAAATATATATATATATATATATATATATATATATATATATATTAAATATGGTGATAAGTTTTCTTGTAATATAGTTAATAAATTAAACATATTTCAAAAACAAGAATACTTTTAATGAATATATTTATTCAAAGCTTTTCGCCGATAAAATAGTACCAGCATCTTCAGGAAAATAATTATCTAATAAAATATTTTTACAAAATTAAATCATATGTGCTACAAACGACCATATGTTTATAAGTATTGCACTTTATGTAATTTTTTCTATAGCATCAATGACCTTATAAATAGTTTGGTGCCTTGATCTCACTTGAATTTGTCATCAATTAATTTGTCTTTAACTTTATGCTTATACATTTCCAATGTTTCAAATATATTCATTTTTAATCCTTTATTTAATTCTTTTATTAATTTCATATTTTCTATTTCCGGAAACTCGTGTCTATTATACAATGCGTAGCTAAATTTGATTTGTATATGTTTGATTTGATATAAGCGTTTAAATGTTCTTTCTCTTAATTTCTTTTTTGTTTGTCCTACATATAATTTATTACAAGTTTGACATTTCATATTATATACTCCATAATAAAATTAAAAATTTAATAAACAATAACAAAAATCAAAATAATATGCACGAAAGAAATGGAGATAAAAAATTTAATAAAATCTTCTTATAAATTATTTAATAAATATAATATTAATAATTATATGAACGATAATTCGAAAATTCCAATAATGAATGGACTTATTAAATTACACAAAATTGAGAAACCAATTAGACCATTAGTAAATTTTATGAATGCCCCTTCTTATAAAATATCTAAAATCATAACATCTATTCTTAAAGATAAAATGAAACTAAATAATAATTATACCATAAGTAATTCTATTAACCTTATTGAAAAATTAAAAATAATTAAGATTGATAATAAAACAACATTAGATATAAAAAATATGTACACAAATATTCCTATAAAAGAGACTCTCAATATTATAAAATCTAGATTAGAGCAAAATGAAAAAGATAGACAATTAATATTAAAAATTATAAATACATTAAAAATAATATTAAATCAAAATTATTTTTCATATAATAATAAAATTTATAAACAGGAAGATGGTCTTGCCATGGGTTCTCCCTTATCGAATATAATATCTGAAATATTTTTACAATATATAGATGATAAAATAAATAAAATTATACAGACATTTGATAAAAACGGTTATGGTTTAGATATTTAGATGATGGTTTGTATGTATATGATAATAATGGTATAAACTTAATAACTATTTTAGATAAAATAAATGTGATAAATAAAAATATTAATTTTACTTATGAAATGGAGAAAAATAATAAGATCAACTTTTTAGATATACCAAATATAAGACATAATAAAGAATTTGAATTTCACATATATCGTAAACCGAAAGGTAGCAACATAAGATTCGCATATAATACTAATAATAAATTAATAAATATAATGGAAAAAAAACGGTGTATATAAATTAGAATGTGATTATTGTAATAAAGGTTATATAGAACAAACTAAGAAAAAACTTAAAGATAGATATAAAGAACATTTTAATGCATATAAAAAGCCAGAAATTTATAAATCAAATTTTGCTAATCATTGTATTAATAATAATCACATATTTCCTAATATAGATAATATGATACTTGTAAAAGAAAATAACAAAGGCCTGAGAATGAATATTTATGAAGCTTTAGAAATACATAAATATAATACTAATAATGAGTTGATAAATGTACAAATACAAGTAAAATCTAAATTTGATAATGTATTCAGTGTTTGTAATGTCAGGGCAGCAAAAAAAAAAAAAAAAAAAAAAAATTAACAATATTGTAATTGATTCGGCATAGCTATTTATTTGATCTAATTTGCACATATGTTAATTTTAATTGTTTAATATTCCTGATTATGTTGGTACTGTTAGCCAACGAAAAGCTTTGAATTATAAATTCAATTATAATTCTTGTATTTGTATTTTGACTTATGTTCTTTATTAATACACAAGAATACATATTGCGATATATATATATATATATATATATATATATATATATCTTTTATTTCAAGTAATCTACATTTAAGTGTATAATTCTAAGTTCGTAGTTAACTATACTTAATCAAATATATACATCATGTTTTTTAAGTGCTTATAAAAAGTCAATTAGAACCGGCACTTTAAGATAAACACTGGTTTCATTGTGGCTTCCTGGCTGCAAAGGAATTGAAATCCTTTG
The DNA here is from genome assembly GCA_036971475.1 of Prosapia bicincta. Classification (NCBI taxonomy): domain Eukaryota; kingdom Metazoa; phylum Arthropoda; class Insecta; order Hemiptera; family Cercopidae; genus Prosapia; species Prosapia bicincta. The sequence continues at coordinate 243,602 of JBAIZL010000022.1, read as the reverse complement.
TCTTTGTTCTTTACTTTACCTAAGTTTATAGTTTCCTTTAAAAAGCTTCATTGTTCGGCGTGACGGCGAATTCCTTTGCAATCTACTGTAAGAGCGAACATTAAAGAGCGAGCCTTTGAAAGATTTGTAGCAAAGTGTGTGTTTAAAGCAAAGTGAAATCGTCGCGCCTGCGCTATTTTATTACTTTGTCCTGCATTGTTTGTTTTACAGTCAATGTAAAGCATAAGTTTTAAAACATTGCTATAGTGTTATGTTGGGCGAAGTAATACATTGCCTATAGAAGCAGACACAAACACTTCCTGATAGGAAACATAACACACACATGCACATCGAAAACAACAAGGTTCATATCACAACAATATATTACAAACTATAACTTCAATCCAAAAACCCAACTACAAAGTCGCCTTTAATATATTTAAAATAATAAAACACAGCTACAAAACCTTACCAGAATAAACACGAGAGAGCAGGAGTATACGTACCGTCTGCCCTAGCTTCTACATACGCCAAACAAGGATAAAACTTAACCACACGGTACAAGGAGCACATAAAAAATACACAGAGTTCGCTATTCATACTCAGAAAATGGTACACACATTATTAATAATGACAAAAATGTAAAAATGTACATTTCATCAAAAATGCAATAAAATAAACACAACAGAATACTTCAAAATATACAACACCAACAAATATCAACCACAGCACATTCTAAACGATAAAACACACAATCAAACACTGTACTCCAACAGATAATTAACAACTCCAAGAACAACGTCACACCACATAACACCAATACACCACAAACTCACATTAGTAGAACACACCTGAGCAACATTCTTGTCTGTGACTCGCAGCATTGAACAATTCACTGATCCAGTGCGAAACATACCAACTGAGAAACCGCAGTAAATAGTGTTTTTTTGTCAAGTGAAATCAATCAGTATACATTTTAATTAAAGAGATAATTTGTTCAAACGAAAATTGTTTAATTATAAACTATATAAAATGAAACAATTATTCTATCTTTTACTATCAGTTTAGTTTAAGTAATTATTTATACGATTATTTTATTATTGTTAGATAATGATTTTAAAAAACGTAAGTCATTAGAGATTATCCAGACGTTATCTGTGCTTAGTTATGTCTTCCTAATCAATCATTGGTTAAACATTTCTAAAATATGTTGAAGAAAATATAGAAAGCCTACAGACCGAGACTGTTGGAAAGTGAACTATACCACAACAGGATATAAAACCGAATACAGAAGAAAGTTTTGGGAGTCTTTAATCAGAAATAAAAACATCTCCATTTAGTGCCAAAGAGACTTGCAGCGAATCTAGACCACAAACCCGTATCTTGTACCGTCTACAAGGCAAAAAGAAATTCTTGTCAGAGATTTCTTATATTAGTTGACACGTAATAAAATAATTATGAAAATATTACTTTTATATGACAGTCACATATTTACTTTGTCATTACAATGAATTATGAAGTACGGTTCTTTGGCGTAGAATTATTTTACAAAAACTAATCAAAATTTTCATTAACTTTCAAATTTTAAATTGTAACTGTAAAATATTCCACCACAATTTCATAATTTATTTTACGTAATTTTGTTTTAAGATTGTTTTCAAATCCTAACGTAAATACTAGTTTTATATTCTTAAGACGAACAAAATCCTCGAGAATCACAATACACTAGTAAAAACAAACTACGTAATACAGTGAACAACACGTCGGAGTGTTAGCGTAATTAAAAAGATAAAAATAAATATGTGAAACAGATAAGGTTATGTCATGTGCTCACAACACTATGTGGGACAATCTGGGTCAGGCTTGTAGGCTACATTAATTCCAACCATATTTAGAGTTTTCACTGTTTACTATATTATTAAACCCACATTCTAAATAAATTGAGAGATACAGGTAATCATATAATTTATTCCTTTGCTGGTTATTAAATGCAATACTTGATACAGAGTGTTTTTCAGGATATCATGTAAATAACAAATGCAATTGAAGTAGAAACAAATAATATAGACAATAAGTTTTAAGATAATTCCTGCTCAAGTCAATAAAAAAGAAATTTATTTTAGTTAATTTGTAATAAATAATTACAATTATTATAAATAATGTAACATAACCTACGCGTTAAAACAGCTGTTCCACCACATAACCTATAACATAAAATCAGCTGTCTTATGAAATCATATGCTTTTTCAGTCAAATGGGACGAAATAACTATATTGCATATCTTAACCTCTTTTGTGAAAAGGTTTTCTCCCATACAAAACTAAAACTAATTCTTGAATTTTAATTGTTGAATTAATATTTGAAACTGCTGTATTAACATCAAGTGTCATGCACTAGAAGCTTAAATAAATGTATTTGAACTTGAACGGATGAATAAAAAGTATTTTATTAGCGTTTGAAAATTTGAACAAGATATATAAATACTTATAAAAAGATTGAGAACTAATAGAAGGAATTTGAAAATAATTACATTCAATGTAAATGAAATGTCATTGAAGCTATATATTTTTTTGACGGGCGTATTTAATTGCCACTCTTCAGGCATTGTATTCGGCTAGAAAGTTCCACATTAAACTACTGCAATATGTAGGCTTGTTCTGGCTCCCTGTTGAGATGTCATACGACTGGCTTATACGAAAGCACTTTAATACCAGCATACATAAGCCTGGCTGAAAACTAATTAAATGGGAAACTTGCCTGCCAACCTCACTCAGAGCCGTATAAAATGATAATGGAAAATGAATAAAAACTGTAGGTTGATTGTTAAATCTTCCAGTGCATGAGTGTTAATGTAATCGTGTTTAATTAAAACTGTAAGTAATAATTATAAGATTATCGTTCACACACACGATTATGTTATGTTTGCTGTAGAATATGAAGCTTATATGGATAACATTTCCCCCTTGCCAGTTTGATATCACTATATAATGTTAAGGAATAATTATTCTAATTTGTTTTCAAAGTTACAATTTAAAATTCTAAAGACACCAATTAATAAAAAAAACAGTCATTAATATTGCATGAGTTAAGCATATGTTTTCCAAATAAGTAAGTTCGTCTTATGGTTAATACATTAAAACAAAAAGATTACTAAAAATATAACTATTTACATAAGAACACTCTCATGGAAATCTAGCTTCCAAAAAGTGGGAATGTACTAAAAACATATACTGTACGATAAATAGAGTACAATGAAAATAAAACGACGTATTTATATTTTTTTTTAAAAATGAATATTTTTGGGTAAAATATATAAAGTACATTATTTACAACATTTTAAAAAAATATATATTTCAATATTAGGTCTTCGTGTACTGAAGACAAATGAAGGAAATGCCATACTTAATCTCGGAATTATTCGAGTATTTATAGAAATCCATAACTTTTGTCATTATTGTCAATATATATATATATATATATATATATATATATATATATATATATAAATATTTTGTAAGGTTCCTTTGTGATTTATGGAATACAGCTTGACAAACTGACAAGTCCTTTTACACTTGAGTGCACGAAACACCCTATCTCTTAAAGCCTGAAAATTTCTAGAAGTGAAGCTGATAGTAAATTCGGGAAATTGCTAGAAACGAAAAGTCGATACATGTAGAAATTTTAAGGGTGTAATTAAATGAATGTTTGGGAAATATTAAAGAGAGTAAAAGCTTTAGGGACAGCGTGTGTTATGTGTAAATAAATTATTAGAAAAATCAGTATTTAATATTAGTATTTAATAATAGACCAATTTAAAACAAGGTTTAGCGGCTTTTACAAATGTAAAATGTGTAGACCTATAAGTAATAAATAAGTAGCAATAAAATGATGCGAAATAATAGGTAATTAATCTAAAATATCCTTATAATTTATTGAGCCACCAGGCGCCTAACAACATCATACATTGTAGACCTTAGTCTACTAATTAAAAACTACTAATATATTTTAATATCAATTCATACTCTAGTCAACAATGTTATAGAATATCAGTTACTTCTTAATATATAATTACAAATACATAAATAAAGTAACATGACCACCTTTGCGTTGAGACAGCTTTCCTATTGCATAGCCTATAACATGAAATCATATGTTATCAACAATTTTAAGCCAAATAGGACGAAATAACTATATTGCGTAATTTGCCCTTTTTTTGAAATGTTTTTCTCCCATATAAAACTAAAGCTAATTCGTTAAATTTAATTAATGAATTATTATTTGAAGAAACTGCATTAGCCTCAAGTGTCATCAACTATAAATTAAAGAAAGTTATTTGAACTTGAGCGGATGAATAAAAAGTATTTTAATACCGATGGAAAATTTGAACAAGATATATACAGGTAGAGTGTGAACTAATTGGAGAGATTGAAGAATGAATAATAATAAGTATATATCATGTAAGAAAAGTACTAAAGCAATGCTTTATGTATATAACTTTGACCTAATTTTCCGAAGCAACTCTTAGTACACAAGCTAGCAAGTATGTAATAAAAGATAATGTAAGCTACTGATGTTCAGGTATTCATTATAACAGAACCATCTTCCAGAAGAGTCAATAGTTTATAACATTCATGATAATGTGTTTCAAGAATATGACGTTACATAACTCATATTAAAAATAATGCCAGGTTTTGTATACTCTGAAGAACAGTATAGCCTCAATTATCCGTGTACCGGATAACCGAGAATTCAATAACACAGACTCAATATTCGAGTAGAAATATTATGATAATCAGGTGAAATGAACGAAAACGTGGTCAAAGATGAAAGGCATTTGTATAAGTAACAAGAAAGAATTACAAAAAAAATAAAAATAAAATACAATTAAGTGCAAAAATGAAAAATAGACATACATATAATATATGTTCCAGTATATTCAAGTGTATATATATATATATATATATATATATATATATATATATATATATATATATATTCATTTAGATACGGGCATGTAACGTGTAGACATATATTTATGGTCACGATTAGAGAACTACTTCAGTTTTGCAACCGTCCACCAGAGACTGCTATGTACGTCTACGTTCCAGTCTGTAATTAGCTCTCTACCTATTACTAAGGTAGATCGGACTGAAACAAAATCATAGTGCCCAGCCACCTGTATATGATCATGAAAAACTGACGCCCAATTTGGTTTTTGAAATCCATGTTTTTCTACACAGACTGGGACATTGTATAACATTTCGAATTCATTATATACGAGTATAGAAGAGCTTTACGTAAAACGACTTATAAAAAAAAACAAACTACGTACACTCAAAATGAGAAATTATTCAAGACTACATTTGCGACAGTATAATTCAAATCTACAGCAGTTTAATTTCCGTTTCCTGTTTGCAGGAGTCCAGTTTCCCTTCTCCGGCCTATCCACTTCCGCCTACAACGTTTATTATTGCATTCCCTTGAAGGCGATTTAATTATTCCGCAAAATTTAACCACGTGACAATCATTTAAGCAGCATCACATTCTCAAGGTTACCAGAACTGTTTGAGTTTTACTCAGTACTTATACACGCATATTATGATAAAAAATGTTCTTATTAATAATTGAAAACTAAGTATTTAAAATATTAGTTATAATTATTTAATACAAAGTAACTGAAGTAAAACTTTTCTTTGTAAATTTAAGTGAAATTGGTTTTAAAAATTGTTGTTTATATCAGTTGTTTTTTGTTTTAAGTACTCTAAAAAAAATGAGAAAGCTGCTCAGGTGTAATTTATAAATACACATTTATGTAAGTACATATTATCTAGGTACAGCATAATGGTTGTACAAGTACTTTATGGGCTCAATGATGGAAGGCCGCACATCTGTCGTACGTAGTGATAATAAAAATCTATTGTTCTAAACTAAATCTGGTACTGTGTAGTTTTACAGTATCATTTAGGCAAACCATTGTTTATTTATTTTTCTTTTCGTGGTTTATTTTAAATATATATATATATATATATATATATATATATATATATATATATATACACAAGGAAAATTTTTTATTGTTTACAAATAATGGTTTGCCTATTAATAATGGAATAATTATTGTTATTTTTTAATAGTAATAATAATAATAATAATAATAATAATAATAATAATATTGTCTTTATTCAAGCGAAATGGAGAACTTTCAATGCATAAATTACAGATTTTGACAAGGAAGCAATTATTCCTAACGGAAGACAATCTCAAAGTCAGGGTCCTAACCTTTGTTGTGTGATACCTGAGCCGTTAATGGTTTGGTAAACCTTTAAGCTGTCTTAAGTACTTTAATTTCCTGGCGTTACGAGTAGTCAGGGTGCCTTCAACCATAAGGTTCAATTTCCTTACATAAGTGCTCCGACGGCGCCATTAGGACATGATTTGCTAATGGGGATACACTGCGTTTAATGTATGTACGGAATGCACTACAGCGTAGGCGAGATTTGTCATTGTTTCAAGGGTTTTAATTTCGCCAGTTGCTCTACCTTACGCATATTTAGTTACTAATTGTATTCGCATAAATTGCTGACTAAAGTATGAAAGTAAAAACATATAGTATATTTAGGTATATATGAGAATATTAAAGTATGTATGTGTATATCTAGGTTTGAATGTGTATATTTAAGTATATATTATTATCTTTAGGTATATATGTATATTTATAGATATAAATGTGAATATGTAAGTATATGCGAGTATATGTAGGTATATATGTGTATATTTAGGTATAAATTTGTTTATTTAAGTATATATGAGTATATTTAAATATAAATGTGTATTATATAAGTATATGTGTCGATATTTAAGTAAATACGTTTATATTTTAATACATATAAGTATATACGAGTATATGTACCTTATATGTATATTTAGGTCTATATGAGTATATTTAACTTTATATATATATATATATATATATATATATATATATATAAGTATATATGTCAATATTTAAGTAGATACGAATATATTTTAATACATTTGAGTATATGTAATTACATATGAAAGTATTTAGGTATATATGTGTATATTTATTTATGTATAAATTTGTATATATGAGTATATTTAAGTATATATGTGTATATATAAGTATATATATCAATATTTAAGTAGATACGTTTAAATTTTAATACATTTGAGTTTATTTAGGTACATATGAGTATATTTAGGTACATTTGAGTATAAATGTGTATATTTAGTTATATATGGTTATATTTAAGTATATATGTGAATATTTAGGTATATACGAGTATATTTAAATATAAATGTGTATATATAATTATATATGTCGATATTTAAATAGATACGTTTATATTTTAATATATATGGGCATATTTAAGTATGTATGTGTTATGTAAGTATATATGTGTATATTTAAGTATATACGTGTTAAAGTAAGTATATATGAGTTTATGTAGGTATATATGATAATATTTAGGTATAGGTATAGTATGAGAATATTTATGTACATATGTGTATCTTTAGATGTATATGCGTATATTTTAGTACATATATGTATATGTAAGTACATATTTGTATATTCAAGTATATATATATTTATTTATTTATGTGTGTATATATAGCGGAGGATTGAGACCCCCTCGTATTACTGATATCTAGAATTATACGGAAATACATTCTTGGGGATTAGAAAAATATGAGTTTCACTAATATACGTAATTAAAAATGCACCATATAAGTTTATAGAACATTATATGTAGATTTATTGGAAGCCCGATTCATTTCCTTTGCGTACCAAATTGATATAAACACATCTTGGAAGACCGATTCATTTCCTTTGCATGCCGCATTGACATAAACATTTCTTCCAAGCCCAATTCATTTCGTTTCCATGCCGTATTAACATAGATATTTCTTGGAAGCCCCATTCATTTCCTTTGTATGCCGTATCGTTATAAACATTTCTTGGAAGCACGATTCATCTTTTGATTTCAAAATAATAAAATGGGCTCAAATAAAAATAGGCTTGAATTTAAAGTAAGCTAAAAATTTCGGGATTCGGATTATCGAAATTTAACTGGTGTATATATATACACACACGTACATATCAACTTGGTACCCTAGTTGTATTAATGTATCATTAACGATTACAAATACTGAATGAAATTATGATATAGCTAAGATATTTTAATTGTTGACACTATTTCCATTCTATATAGACTATATTTACATGTAAACATATTTATCTCAATTCCTTTCTTAAAATCTATCTTAGTTTGCGTGATCTATACAATGCTAAATAAAATGGATTTTCCATTTCAGGTATAAAACTGTTTAAATTCACTTTTGTTTAAACACAAAGGTGCTTTTATTGTTGAAATCGACATTTTGTCTTATATTTAAAAATAAATTAGAATTTTATGAAAGAATTGAAATTGAAATCTAATCTGTACGTAATCATTACGTTTCACTGCCACGGATGACAGTAGAGTCTAATACATCGTTTCATGCAGTAAAGATGTGATACAACAGGCTTAGGCACCGCCATTGTAATCACGTTTCATACCGGCGCACATAAGCCTGGCTGGAAACTAATTAAATATGGGACTTTCTAAGCTATCTTTTGTCACAGTATAGAGAAATGTTTTGCATGTATTTTAATATTTATACTTTACAGTTTTTCACGCTTTTAATTAATATTTGTTTAAAATATCAAATATATATATATATATATATATATTAAATATGGTGATAAGTTTTCTTGTAATATAGTTAATAAATTAAACATATTTCAAAAACAAAAATACTTTTATTGAATATATTTATTCAAAGCTTTTCGCCGATAAAATACTACCAGCATCTTCAGGAAAATAATTATCTAATAAAATATGTTTACAAAATTAAATCATATGTGCTACAAACGACCATATGTTTATAAGTATTGCACTTTACGTAATTTTTTCTATAGCATCAATGACCTTATAAATAATTTGGTGCCTTGATCTCACTTGAATTTGTTCATCAATTAATTTCTCTTTAACTTTATGCTTATACATTTCCAATGTTTCAAATATATTCATTTTTAATCCTTTATTTAATTCTTTTATTAATTTCATATTTCCTATTTCCGGAAACTCGTGTCCATTATTAATACAATGCGTAGCTAAATTTGATTTGTATATGTTTGGTTTGATATAAGCGTTTAAATGTTCTTTGTATCTTTCTTTTAATTTCTTTTTTGTTTGTCCTACATATAATTTATTACAGGTTTGACATTTCATATTATATACTCCATAATAAAATTAAAAATTTAATAAACAATAACAAAAATCAAAATAATATGCACGAAAGAAATTTAGATAAAAAATGTAATAAAATCTTCTTATAAATTATTTAATAAAAATAATATTAGTAATTATATGAACGATAATCCGAAAATTCCAATAATGAATGGACTTATTAAATTACATAAAATTGAGAAACCAATTAGACCATTAGTAAATTTTATGAATGCCCCTTCTTATAAAATATCTAAAATCATAACATCTATTCTTAAAGATAAAATGAAACTAAATAATAATTATACCATAAGTAATTCTATTAACCTTATTGAAAAATTAAAAATAATTAAGATTGATAATAAAACAACATTAGATATAAAAAATATGTACACAAATATTCCTATAAAAGAGACTCTCAATATTATAAAATCTGGATTAGAGCAAAATGAAAAAGATAGACAATTAATATTAAAAATTATAAATACATTAAAAATAATATTAAATCAAAATTATTTTTCATATAATAATAAAATTTACAAACAGGAAGATGGTCTTGCCATGGGTTCTCCCTTATCGAATATAATATCTGAAATATTTTTACAATATATAGATGATAAAATAAATAAAATTATACAGACATTTGATAAAAACGGTTATGGTTTAGATATTTAGATGATGGTTTGTATGTATCTAATAATAATGGTATAAACTTAATAACTATTTTAGATAAAATAAATGTGATAAATAAAAATATTAATTTTACCTATGAAATGGAGAAAAATAATAAGATCAACTTTTTAGATATACCAAATATAAGACATAATAATGAATTTGAATTTCACATATATCGTAAACCGACACAAACTAACCAAATTATACCTAATAATTCTAACTATCGGTATAATAAAAAAATGGCTGCGTTATACAATTTATTATATAGATTACATAAAATACCTATGAATAATGAAAACAAAATAAGAGAGAAAAACATTATCTATCAAATTGCAATTGAGAATGGCTATAAAAAGAAAACTGTTGATAAACTTAATTATAATATTTTAAAGAAACAAAATAATAATCTAATTTACAAAAATAATGATGAAAATGTCATATGGACTTCATTTACATTTTTTGGTAATGAAGTAAAAAATATCACAAAATTGTTTAAAGGTAGCAACATAAGATTCGCATATAATATTAATAATAAATTAATAAATATAATGAAAAAAACGGTGTATATAAATTAGAATGTGATTATTGTAATAAAGTTTATATAGGACAAACTAAGAAAAAACTTAAAGATAGATATAAAGAACATTTTAATGCATATAAAAAGCCAGAAATTTATAAATCAAATTTTGCTAGTCATTGTATTAATAATAATCACATATTTTCTAACATAGATAATATGATACTTGTAAAAGAAAATAACAAAGGCCTGAGAATGAATATTTATGAAGCTTTAGAAATACATAAATATAATACTAATAATGAGTTGATAATGAACAAATACAAGTAAAATCTAAATTTGATAATATATTCAGTGTTTGTAATGTCAGGGCAGCAAAAGAAAAAAAAAAAATTTTAACAACATTGTAATTGATTCGGCATAGCTATTTATTTGATCTAATTTGCACATATGTTAATTTTAATTGTTTAATATTCCTGATGATGTTGGTACTGTTAGCCAACGAAAAGCTTTGAATTGTAAATTCATTTATAATTCTTGTATTTGTATTTTGACTTATGTTCTTTATTAATACACAAGAATACATATTGCGATATATATATATATATATATATATATATATATATATATATATATATATATATATATATATATATTCAAGTAATCTACATTTAAGTGTATAATTCTAAGTTCGTAGTTAACTATACTTAATCAAATATATCCATCATGTTTTTAAAGTGCTTATAAAAAGTCAATTAGAACCGGCACTTTAAGATAAACACTGGTTTCATTGTGGCTCCCTGGCTGCAAAGGAATTGAAAACCTTTGTCTTTGTTCCTTACTTTACCTAAGTTTATAGTTTCCTTTAAAAAGCTTCATTGTTCGGCGTGACGGCGAATTCCTTTGCAATCTACTGTAAGAGCGAACATTAAAGAGTGAGCCTTTGAAAGATTTGTAGCAAAGTGTGTGTTTAAAGCAAAGTGAAATCGTCGCGCCTGCGCTATTTTATTACTTTGTCCTGCATTGTTTGTTTTACAGTCAATGTAAAGCATAAGTTTTAAAACATTGCTATAGAGTTATGTTGGGCGAAGTAATACATTGCCTATAGAAGCAGACACAAACACTTCCTGATAGGAAACATAACACACACATGCACATCGAAAACAACAAGGTACATATCACAACAATACATTAATATAATTATAACTTCAATCCAAAAACCCAAATATAAAGTCACCTTTATTAAATTTAAAATAATAAAACACAGCTACAAAACCTTACCAGAATAAACACGAGAGAGCAGGAGTATACGTACCGTCTGCCCTAGCTTCTACATACGCCAAACAGGGAGAAACTTAACCACATGGTACAAGGAGCACATAAAATACATAAAAAATACACAGAGTTCGCTATTCATACTCAGAAAATGGTACACACATTAATAATAATGACAAAAATGTAAAAATGTACATTTCATCAAAAATGCAATAAAATAAACACAACAGAATACTTCAAAATATACAACACCAAAAAATATCAAGCACAGCACATTCTAAACGATAAAACACACAATCAAACACTGTACTCCAACAGATAATTAACAACTCAATGAACGTCACAGCACATGACACCAATACACCACAGACTCACATTAGTAGAACACACCTGAGCAACATTCTTGTCTGTGATTCACAGCATTGAACAATTCACTGATCCAGTGCGAAACACACCAACTGAGAAACCGCAGTAAATAGTGTTTTTTTGTCAAGTGAAATCAATCAGTATACATTTTAATTAAAGAGATAATTTGTTCAAACGAAAATTGTTTAATTATAAACTATATAAAATGAAACAATTATTCTATCTTTTACTATCAGTTTAGTTTAAGTAATTATTTATACGATTATTTTATTATTGTTAGATAATGATTTTAAAAAATGTAAGTCATTAGAGATTATCCAGACGTTATCTATAATCCAAATAAATATAATATATATGCTAGCTTATCAGAAACACAAAAACATGCTAAAGCGCCAAAGAATGAAATTTTTTTTTAAATTTTAGCCTTACTTATAACCCCATGAAAATTTGTATGGCGAACGTCTCCTCCAGGTTAACAGAAACATTGCCCACACGCCCATTTTCGGTATTTTGCTACAATAAACAATACCAAAATGGAGGCTACTTCACATGTTTAGAAGTTAGGTTATGTTAGGAAACTTTATGTTTTGTTTTTATAATAAAATCTATCTTGACCGAATAGTTTTGTAGCCACATTGTGATACAGTATATATTGGTTTTTTTATAAAGAGATGTTGAGGTTATAAATTTTGTGAGTTTACTTGTGTGTGTGTGTGTATGTGAGTTTGAATTTTACAAATTAACCTTTCGTGACGTCAACATTAATATTTTCTAATTTTTCAGTGTTTTGGGAGATTCGCAAGAACCCCAGAGCTTTCAGAGATAAATAGATTTGATACTTTTAGAGACAGTCCTTCAGTCTAGAAGCAGACATGTATATCGGTGTTGTGTGAGCATTCTATTATAGCGATTGGTGTAAATGCAATATGAGAGCAGACTTAAAGCTTACATTACTAAAACCCTTCCGAGAGGGTTTGCAATTAAGATTTTGAATATCTCCCCAGTTTTGTGCAGAATTTACATCTGTGTAGTTCTTAAAGAGACCATAGAGTAATAGTACTGCGCACAGATGACATTGAGTGCTCAGGCGACATGACACAGTTGCTCGAGGTGAATACAATAAAACTTTCTGAAATTACTCCTATAAGGAATAAAGACCTCAGTTATGCACAACGCTTAGGATACTGTGACAATAAGTAATATATTTGTAACAAATGTTATATTGCAAAACAATAATTGAAATATTTTTATTTCTGTTAAATATTTGTATTTACTCCAGAACATTTTTCTGTCTATTCTAACATTAAAATATTTTCCTTTGATTGAATTACGCTACACATTTTATTATAAAGGACCATATACCTCAAGAAATAACAAAATACAATGAACGTTTTACAATAAGTTAGTAAAGAAAAGCGTTTGATATTTTAGAAAATTTGGTAATTTATAAAGCAAAGTTATGTAAGAAATTAACAAATAAATACAGTGTCTACCATTATATTTAAAAGTTTAAAATTAATAATGAGCTAAACGCGAGGAGGCTGTAGAGTGTACCAATAGGTCTGCAAGTGGTGGGGATGGGGTAACGGTATATAAAGACCAAATCAAGATATGGGTAAACAGTACTATTTAAGTTCTGAAAATAGAGATATTTCGAAACGCGTCAACAAAGGAAACTATTCTATTGGAAATTCCGAAACATGTACTCGAATATTACAACAATTGTTTTAAAGTTCATTTTTTTTAAAATTTTCATGTACTACTATAATGATTAGCCAGTATGAGTGGTGCTAAAAAATCATAGAAAACGATTAGGTTTATAGGTAGGTTTCAGGTTGGGTTTCCTATGGGAATATGATATCATGTGTACAGCGTCGCTTCTATATCGAAGAAACAACTCCTTGTACGTAAAATGGTTAGGGAGGACAGGTTTGTATGTTTTTGTATGGTACGTTTATGTTTTGTATGGTAAGAAAAGAACCATTGATTCATTGATTAGAAGGAAAAATAAAACATCTAGAATGAGGGGTTGCTTTTCGCACTAGACTATACCTATGGCCACAAAGGTTAACTTTTTCAATAAGTAGCCTACAAATATAACATTTATTTTAGACTACAACTACTGCTCTAACATTGAACCCGTGAATTTGTTGACAGAGAAACAATGAGGACAGAAGCTCAACAAGAAGCATGGGGATAAGGCGTGTCTGTCTCGCGACCTAACCTCCACCTAGGAACACAAATACTTGCTTAGTGGGGAGAATCTCCAGTCCAACATATCCAACCTCTAACTAGCGACTCATGTCCGGGTGGCGTCAGGCCTGAGACGATTGGTGGGAGCAGTATGCAAGAGTCTTCCGACCTAACCTCCTCCTAGGAACACAAAGTACTTGCTTAGTGGGGAGAATCTCCAGTCCAACATATCCAACCTCTAACTAGCGACTCATGTCCGGGTGGCGTCAGGCCTGAGACGATTGGTGGGAGCAGTATGCAAGAGTCTTCCGACCTAACCTCCTCCTAGGAACACAAAGTACTTGCTTAGTGGGGAGAATCTCCAGTCCAACATATCCAACCTCTAACTAGCGACTCATGTCCGGGTGGCGTCAGGCCTGAGACGATTGGTGGGAGCAGTATGCAAGAGTCTTCCGACCTAACCTCCTCCTAGGAACACAAAGTACTTGCTTAGTGGGGAGAATCTCCAGTCCAACATATGCAACCTCTAACTAGCGACTCATGCCCGGGTGACGTCAGGCCTGAGACGATTGGTGGGAGCAGTATGCAAGAGTCGTGCGACCTAACCTCCTCCTAGGAACACAAAGTACTTGCTTGATGGGGAGAATCTCCAGTCCAACATATCCAACCTCTAACTAGCGACTCATGCCCGGGTGACGTCAGGCCTGAGACGATTGGTGGGAGCAGTATGCAAGAGTCTTCCGACCTAACCTCCTCCTAGGAACACAAAGTACTTGCTTAGTGGGGAGAATCTCCAGTCCAACATATCCAACCTCTAACTAGCGACTCATGCCCGGGTGACGTCAGGCCTGAGACGATTGGTGGGAGCAGTATGCAAGAGTCTTCCGACCTAACCTCCTCCTAGGAACACAAAGTACTTGCTTAGTGGGGAGAATCTCCAGTCCAACATATCCAACCTCTAACTAGCGACTCATGTCCGGGTGGCGTCAGGCCTGAGACGATTGGTGGGAGCAGTATGCAAGAGTCTTCCGACCTAACCTCCTCCTAGGAACACAAAGTACTTGCTTAGGGGGGAGAATCTCCAGTCCAACATATGCAACCTCTAACTAGCGACTCATGCCCGGGTGACGTCAGGCCTGAGACGATTGGTGGGAGCAGTATGCAAGAGTCGTGCGACCTAACCTCCTCCTAGGAACACAAAGTACTTGCTTGATGGGGAGAATCTCCAGTCCAACATATCCAACCTCTAACTAGCGACTCATGCCCGGGTGACGTCAGGCCTGAGACGATTGGTGGGAGCAGTATGCAAGAGTCTTCCGACCTAACCTCCTCCTAGGAACACAAAGTACTTGCTTAGTGGGGAGAATCTCCAGTCCAACATATCCAACCTCTAACTAGCGACTCATGCCCGGGTGGCGTCAGGCCTGAGACGATTGGTGGGAGCAGTATGCAAGAATCTTCCGACCTAAGCTCTTTGTAGGAACACAAAGTACTTGCTTGATGGGGAGAATCTCCAGTCCAACATATCCAACCTCTAACTAGCGACTCATGCCCGGGTGACGTCAGGCCTGAGACGATTGGTGGGAGCAGTATGCAAGAGTCTTCCGACCTAACCTCCTCCTAGGAACACAAAGTACTTGCTTGATGGGGAGAATCTCCAGTCCAACATATCCAACCTCTAACTAGCGACTCATGCCCGGGTGACGTCAGGCCTGAGACGATTGGTGGGAGCAGTATGCAAGAGTCTTCCGACCTAACCTCCTCCTAGGAACACAAAGTACTTGCTTGATGGGGAGAATCTCCAGTCCAACATATCCAACCTCTAACTAGCGACTCATGCCCGGGTGACGTCAGGCCTGAGACGATTGGTGGGAGCAGTATGCAAGAGTCTTCCGACCTAACCTCCTCCTAGGAACACAAAGTACTTGCTTGATGGGGAGAATCTCCAGTCCAACATATCCAACCTCTAACTAGCGACTCATGTCCGGGTGACGTCAGGCCTGAGACGATTGGTGGGAGCAGTATGCAAGAGTCTTCCGACCTAACCTCCTCCTAGGAACACAAAGTACTTGCTTAGTGGGGAGAATCTCCAGTCCAACATATCCAACCTCTAACTAGCGACTCATGTCCGGGTGGCGTCAGGCCTGAGACGATTGGTGGGAGCAGTATGCAAGAGTCTTCCGACCTAACCTCCTCCTAGGAACACAAAGTACTTGCTTAGTGGGGAGAATCTCCAGTCCAACATATCCAACCTCTAACTAGCGACTCATGCCCGGGTGACGTCAGGCCTGAGACGATTGGTGGGAGCAGTATGCAAGAGTCTTCCGACCTAACCTCCTTGTAGGAACACAAAGTACTTGCTTGATGGGGAGAATCTCCAGTCCAACATATCCAATCTCTAACTAGCGACTCATGCCCGGGTGACGTCAGGCCTGAGACGATTGGTGGGAGCAGTATGCAAGAGTCTTCCGACCTAACCTCCTCCTAGGAACACAAAGTACTTGCTTAGTGGGGAGAATCTCCAGTCCAACATATCCAACCTCTAACTAGCGACTCATGTCCGGGTGGCGTCAGGCCTGAGACGATTGGTGGGAGCAGTATGCAAGAGTCTTCCGACCTAACCTCCTCCTAGGAACACAAAGTACTTGCTTAGTGGGGAGAATCTCCAGTCCAACATATCCAACCTCTAACTAGCGACTCATGTCCGGGTGGCGTCAGGCCTGAGACGATTGGTGGGAGCAGTATGCAAGAGTCTTCCGACCTAACCTCCTCCTAGGAACACAAAGTACTTGCTTGATGGGGAGAATCTCCAGTCCAACATATCCAACCTCTAACTAGCGACTCATGCCCGGGTGACGTCAGGCCTGAGACGATTGGTGGGAGCAGTATGCAAGAGTCTTCCGACCTAACCTCCTCCTAGGAACACAAAGTACTTGCTTGATGGGGAGATTCTCCAGTCCAACATATCCAACCTCTAACTAGCGACTCATGCCCGGGTGACGTCAGGCCTGAGACGATTGGTGGGAGCAGTATGCAAGAGTCTTGCGACCTAACCTCCTCCTAGGAACACAAAGTACTTGCTTAGTGGGGAGAATCTCCAGTCCAACATATCCAACCTCTAACTAGCGACTCATGCCCGGGTGGCGTCAGGCCTGAGACGATTGGTGGGAGCAGTATGCAAGAATCTTCCGACCTAAGCTCTTTGTAGGAACACAAAGTACTTGCTTGATGGGGAGAATCTCCAGTCTAACATATCCAACCTCTAACTAGTGACTCATGCCCGGGTGGCGTCAGGCCTGAGACGATTGGTGGGAGCAGTATGCAAGAATCTTCCGACCTAAGCTCTTTGTAGGAACACAAAGTACTTGCTTGATGGGGAGAATCTCCAGTCCAACATATCCAACCTCTAACTAGTGACTCATGCCCGGGTGGCGTCAGGCCTGAGACGATTGGTGGGAGCAGTATGCAAGAATCTTCCGACCTAAGCTCTTTGTAGGAACACAAAGTACTTGCTTGATGGGGAGAATCTCCAGTCCAACATATCCAACCTCTAACTAGTGACTCATGCCCGGGTGGCGTCAGGCCTGAGACGATTGGTGGGAGCAGTATGCAAGAGTCTTCCGACCTAACCTCCTCCTAGGAACACAAAGTACTTCCTTGATGGGGAGAATCTCCAGTCCAACATATCCAACCTCTAACTAGCGACTCATGCCCGGGTGACGTCAGGCCTGAGACGATTGGTGGGAGCAGTATGCAAGAATCTTCCGACCTAAGCTCTTTGTAGGAACACAAAGTACTTGCTTGATGGGGAGAATCTCCAGTCCAACATATCCAACCTCTAACTAGTGACTCATGCCCGGGTGGCGTCAGGCCTGAGACGATTGGTGGGAGCAGTATGCAAGAGTCTTCCGACCTAACCTCCTCCTAGGAACACAAAGTACTTCCTTGATGGGGAGAATCTCCAGTCCAACATATCCAACCTCTAACTAGTGACTCATGCCCGGGTGACGTCAGGCCTGAGACGATTGGTGGGAGCAGTATGCAAGAATCTTCCGACCTAAGCTCTTTGTAGGAACACAAAGTACTTGCTTGATGGGGAGAATCTCCAGTCTAACATATCCAACCTCTAACTAGTGACTCATGCCCGGGTGGCGTCAGGCCTGAGACGATTGGTGGGAGCAGTATGCAAGAGTCTTCCGACCTAACCTCCTCCTAGGAACACAAAGTACTTGCTTGATGGGGAGAATCTCCAGTCCAACATATCCAACCTCTAACTAGCGACTCATGCCCGGGTGACGTCAGGCCTGAGACGATTGGTGGGAGCAGTATGCAAGAGTCTTCCGACCTAACCTCCTCCTAGGAACACAAAGTACTTGCTTGATGGGGAGATTCTCCAGTCCAACATATCCAACCTCTAACTAGCGACTCATGCCCGGGTGATGTCAGGCCTGAGACGATGGTGGGAGCAGTATGCAAGAGTCTTCCGACCTAACCTCCTCCTAGGAACACAAAGTACTTGCTTAGTGGGGAGAATCTCCAGTCCAACATATCCAACCTCTAACTAGAGACTCATGCCCGGGTGACGTCAGGCCTGAGACGATTGGTGGGAGCAGTATGCAAGAGTCTTACGACCTCAGTATAAGCCCTGGATTGATGACCGATCCACTCCTAAGACGAGACGAACTCCAATCATGCACAGCGGTTTGGCCGCTTTGGAGCTATTGGAATCAGTAGAACCTTCCAATCAGTCATGAAGTAACTTCAATGCCGCGTTTGATTACTTCGGTCCAGGTAGTACAATCGAACAATCCACTTCAGTCGACTTAACCTAAGAATCGAATCCTCAGACTCGAGATTCGGTCCTAAGAAGGTATAAGTTCATTTCATTAGATCTTGATAGCTCTTGAGTGATGTGTCCTTAGAATGGGCGGTGCCGAACCAGACCGAAAATAAAAAATTCTAATGATAATGTGGTTGCTTAAGAAATGTTCACGGTCGAAATGGTTCGATGGTTAGTAAGGAAGTTGAGGCAGGAAATCCAGTAAGTACCCCTCAGCACCACCACCCGCTACACTCA
This sequence comes from Prosapia bicincta, assembly GCA_036971475.1. Taxonomy (NCBI): domain Eukaryota; kingdom Metazoa; phylum Arthropoda; class Insecta; order Hemiptera; family Cercopidae; genus Prosapia; species Prosapia bicincta. The sequence goes on along the minus strand of JBAIZL010000022.1, from coordinate 224,227 downwards.
GTGCCGCAGGCCAGCTCTCATCTTGATAGTCACGATGGGCGTTACTAGTGAGAAGAAGTGTACGACGTTTTCTATGTTGAGTGAGCCCTAATAAGTGTGGGCGAACACTATAAATGCAGCCACATTTTACATAGTTAGCCCGAAATTCGTTTCCGAGAAATGCCTTTTAATTGCGGTACTTTATGTGAACTCGGAACCCAAATAACCAAAATAGTGGGAGACGGCAATGATTTATCTGTTCCTTGGCGCCTCTTTGAATCGTAACTAAAAGTTTTAGCGTTTTTTTAAAACCATCCCAGACGTAAATAAATCTGCCGGATTTACTTAGAGAAATGCCATCACCCGTAAGAGGTCTTTAAAATCCATTTTCTCATAGCTTTGGAACTTTAATAATATTTGAAAAAATCTTAAAGTACAAACTTCATGATATTGTTAAAGTAGTTATATTTCCAAAGTTATATATACGAGCGTATATATATATATATATATATATATATATATATATATATATATATATATATATATATATATATAGTTATATTTCAAAGTTGTGATATTCGTTATGAATCTATACATTTATTGTTATTTTTCAAATACTTTCTATTATTTCACACTCTCCCTATATATGTGCCTCGTTCAAATTTTGAATCGTTAATCAAATAACTTTTTATTCATCCATTCAAGTTCAAATACATTTTAAAAACTTTTATGGGAGGACAACTGATGTTAAAAAAGTTTTTTGAAATAATAATTCATAAAATATATTTAATAACGAATTAATTTAAGTTTTATATGGGGGAAAATGTATGACAAAAGGGGCAAGGTATGCAATATAGTTATTGCAACTCATTAGGTTAAAATAAGTGGTAACTTATGATTTCATTAAACAACTGATTTTATGCTAGGTTATGTACTAGAAAATCTGTTTTAACGCATAGGCTGTGTTAATTTATTTCTAATATTTGAAATTATTTAATAAAAAGTAATTAAAGCCAAATTATTCTGTGATGACCTAAGTAGGAATTGCCTTTAATATTTGCTGTTATATATTGCTGTATATATCATAGGTACCCTATATTTGTATGTGTATTAAAAGTATTATAAAAACCAAATAAAACTTTCCACCCAACCCCAATCCATCACGTAAATATAATAAAATTAGATTATATAAAAATATATTATTGCTCGACCAACTGTAGACTATATATATATATCGCAATATGCATTCTTGTGTATTAATAAAGAACCAAGTCAAAATACAAATACAAGAATTATAATTGAATTTATATTTATATATATATATATATATATATATATATATATATATATATATATATATGAAGTTAATATATTACTATTGTAAGTAATTTTATCCACCATTAAGTGCAATGATTTTACCTTGAGTGATGAGGCACCTTTCGGTCACTTGACCATTGTCGAATCACTGATAATTTTCTGGTGTAGATGTTCGGTCCGTGATGTTGGTATTTGTTGACTTTACACTCATTTTCTCTTGATCTGTGTGTATGATGTTTTTATATAGTATGTCTTCTGTATATGTGGTCTGTAGGTTCATTAAATTGTTGTGTGTGTTTTTATAAATGTGGTATTTTTCTAGTGAGTTTAGTTCTATTGGGTTATTATTTATTTCAAGTAGGTTTTCAAGGTTAGGTGAAATAAATAAATAATAACCCTATAGAACTAAACTCACTAGAAAAATACCACATTTATAAACTACACACAACAATTTAATGAACTTACAGACCACATATACAGAAGACATACTATATAAAAACATCATACACACAGATCAAGAGAAAGTGCGTGTAACGTCAACAAATACCAACAACACGGACCGAACATCTACACCAGAAAAATATCAGTGATTCGACAATGGTCAAGTGACCGAAAGGTGCCTAATCACTCAAGGTAAAATCATTGCACTTAATGGTGGATAAAATTACTTACAATAGTAATATATTAACTTCATAAAGTCAGTGCAACGGAAAAACAATGGATAATGTAAAATATCAGGAATATATATATATATATTCTTCATGAACAACAACAAGATTTCGATACATATATATTTATATATAGGCTAAAAATAGACCTAATTTCTAATTTTAAGAGCTCTACAATCTTTTACGTTTTCAATTAAATAAATCAATATTTCCCATAATAGGTGAAAACGGTCTCTAGAATATATTGATTCGATTAAAAAGTTTGTATAACCACTAACTACATATTAAATAATCGTTGATAACGAAACAGATTTAAAAGTAAATAAATAAAGTTATGACCTTTTATGAATTAGAAATTGAGTCAAACGGATTATTAAATAAGATTTTTAAAATTAATGATTGTATAAATTTTTGACGTCTGTTATTTGTAAAAAGTTAGAGAATACGAAACTTTAACCCTTAAATTATTTACTAGTGACATTTCGTTGCGATAAAGCCACATATCAGTATAATATTGAGTAGAAGGTAATAAAATGTATTTAGGACTACAGAATTGGAATATGTGTTGCTATCTAACGGAGAATAATGGAACGTGCTAAACGTTATTGATCGACTGCTGCTGTTCCAGCAGTCAAGTGACATCTATTGAGAAAAAATACAACTAAGACTAGATTAAGTTATAATACAGAAGCAATATTTCTTATTTTCTTGTTATAATATTATGAAATAATTGCAAAATGTTATTATATATATATATTTTCTAATACAAACAGTTTAAAGCCACTGACTATAATAAGGGGGTTTAACATTAAAATTTTGTTTTGTAGCTTGATAAGCATTTTGCAAATTGTAATTATTTTTAAAATTTCATTAAATATATATTTTATTAAATATAGGTTTGTATAGTTTCTATATATATATATATATATATATATAATTTATATATATATATATATATATATATATATATATATATATATAAATTAAAAATATTTCAAAAACAAGAATACTTTTAATACATATAGGCCTATTATTCCATAGAATACGTATGATTGTAGAATAATATATGTAATAAAAGTATTCTTGTTTTTTAAATATTTTTAATTTATGAACTATATTACAAGAAAACATATCAAAATTAAAATATTATATATATATATATATATATATATATATATATATATATATATTTGTAGTTATGCAACACTGTTTTCTTGTATACACTTATCACTTTCACTTATGTACTTAATACCAAGTAAGATTCTTATTTAAGTACATAAGTGAAAGTGATATATATATATATATATATATATATATATATATATATATATATATATATATATATATATATATATATATATAATATAGGCCTATTTATTGTAAACCTTCAGTTTGTAGGTTATAGTAATCTATGGTTTTCAGTTTTAATACTCGTAATATCAGAAACCTCATTTAAAGATAAATCACAGTAACATTTAGTTTACATTTTTTGCCTTTAGTACTATACTGTAGAATGCATAAAGGCCTACTAGAAAACGCCAATACAAGATGCATCTCATATCTCCTATACTATTCTGTATATAGTTTAAACTGATCTCATATCCGAGGTATGTTGATACATTTATTACTGTCCTTGATCAAACTAATTGTATTTTGAGGCAACTTTACGTTTACCTAATAAAATTACTTTTAAATAAGTTAAAACTACTGTAGTAATACTGTTTCGGGCAGAACCCGACAAATACTTAGATAAAGTATGATTGGCACTGAGGCATTAACAAAAGCACATAATATGTACTTTCCTGGGGGAGGGCATCAAATACGTTTTATAGAGGATGGGTTTAACAAAAGAATATTTCTAAAATAGAGTTCACAACAGAAAAAAATTCCAATTAAATTAGTTTGAAAATGTTACTCTACCATTTCAAATATTAGGCCTAATTATTTAGAGACAATATCTATTGCTTAATTTATTTTCTTCTTTAGCAACTGAATACAACTAAAATCTTCATTTTCAACATTAAGGTTGGAGCTGTGTCACCTTAGCCGGGGTATTGCCATTATTTAGTTAGTTGTTATATAAAAATAAGTAGTAAAACCCAAAAATTTGTTGACTTCCATTCCTATTTAGATCAACAGAGACAAATTTTATTTATGTTATTTGACAGTTATAAAACAGCTGTTCCACCACATAACCTGTTACACATAATCAGCTGTGTTATGAAATCATATGTTATCACTTATTTAAATCAAATAAATCGAAACAACTATGTTCCATAACATGACCCTTTTGCTGAAGGGTTTTCTCCCATATTAAACTATAAAAATTCACTATTAAATTTAGATAATGAATGAATATAGAAAAAAAATATAAACTTCAAGTGCCATCTACCACAAGTTTAAACATTTGTATTTGAACTTGAGTGGATGAATAAAAAGTATTTTATATGGGTCGAAATTTGAACAATATAATATATATATATATATATATATATATATATATATATATATATATATATATATATTTTAAAACAACATAGGTTATTCAAATACAAGAATATTTATTATTTTATATCCAAAGCTTTTCGTTGGTAAACAGTAACAACATCATCAGGAATTCCTGTATTCTTGTATTTTCTTGAATATTCTTGTATTTGAATAACCTATGTTGTTTTAAATTATTAAACAAGAAAACGTAATTATATTTATATATATATATATATATATTGTAACGTTTTTTATGTTGCCGCCAAGCAGCCGATATTTAACGTAAGTAGTTACTAATAGTTCGACTGAGGGCAGCACTGTACGGTCTAAGTTTATTACCAGCTGATCCCTATGTATTTGATATTGCCGATCCTTTTTAATAAAAATATCAAGTCAGGTACACGATTCGAATAAGAGAAGCGATTGAGCGAGTGCAGGCAGAAACAAGCCAGTGCTAGCGATCACCAATGGATCCATCTCCATTCGAACATTCGGATATACCCCGAGGGATCCAGCTACAGGCTTAACCATTTCATAACTATTCTGTGTTCTAACAGCTAAAGGTTGTTTTAAAACAAGTTTAATTATTTTTACATAATTATAAATGTTTTATAAATTTTCAAGTGTTGATTTTTTATAATTTGTATTTTGAAAATATTACTAAATTCGAAAAATATTTTTTTAAATAAAATAATTGTACTGAACTATTTTTAATGATTAATATTATAATTAATTCCTAAATGTATTTATTGAGTATATTTACCAACGCTCTTTTGCTGTGATAATAGCGATTGTTTGTTAATAATGTATAAAGCAAAAAAATAATAAAAACCTTTCCTTCAAACATTGTCAAAGCTATAAAGATGGTTATAATCTTGATGGAGAATATTGAGTTATGTGAGTGGAGATAAGTCGCCGAGTATGTACGTCACAAGCACGAGATCAGGGATATCTTGGAGTGCTGACTCAGGCGTACACGATACGATTCCTAGGCCTCGGGTATGTAGAGTGGAAGCATCGCCAGATATATAACTGTCCTGTCAGCTGGTTGCATGTGATCTCAGATCCCTGAATGGATATCATTTTGTGTGATTCAAAATATTATGTTAAAAATTTATTGTTAACAGAAAAACGAATCATGTTATTTGTGCTATCGAAAAGGTTTTAAAGGAGAAAACCGGACTTGTTACTTGCGCTATTGGACAGCTCTTTGGGGAGAAAACGTACCATGTTACTTGCGCTATTGGACAGCTCTTTAGGGAGAAAACGTTCCATGTTACTTGCGCTATTGGACAGTTTTTAAGGGAGAAAACGTACCATGTTACTTGCGCTATTGGACAGCTCTATAGGGAGAAAACGTACCGTGTTACTTGCGCTATTGGACAGCTCTTTAGGAAGAAAACGTACCATGTTACTCGCGCTATTGGACAGCTCTTAAGGGGCAAAACTGAACATGTTACTTGCACTATTAGACAGCTCTTTAGGGAGAAAACATACCATGTTACTTGCGCTACAGGTCAGCTTTTTACTGACAAAACTTAACATGTAACTTGCACTATTGGAAAGCTATTTAGGGAGAAAACGTACTATGTTACTTGCGCTATTGGCCAGCTCTTTAGGGAGAAAACGTACTATGTTACTTGCGCTATTGGACAGCTCTTTAGGGAGAAAACGTACCATGTTACTTGCGCTACAGGTCAGCTTTTTACTGACAAAACTTAACATGTAACTTGCACTATTGGAAAGCTATTTAGGGAGAAAACGTACTATGTTACTTGCGCTATTGGCCAGCTCTTTAGGGAGAAAACGTACTATGTTACTTGCGCTATTGGACAGCTCTTTAGGGAGAAAACGTACCATGTTACTTGCGCTACAGGTCAGCTTTTTACTGACAAAACTTAACATGTTACTTGCACTATTGGAAAGCTATTTAGGGAGAAAACGTACTATGTTACTTGCGCTATTGGCCAGCTCTTTAGGGAGAAAACGTACCATGTTACTTGCGCTATTGGACAGCTCTTTAGGGAGAAAACGTACCATGTTACTTGCGCTACAGGTCAGCTTTTTACTGACAAAACTTAACATGTAACTTGCACTATTGGAAAGCTATTTAGGGAGAAAACGTACTATGTTACTTGCGCTATTGGCCAGCTCTTTAGGGAGAAAACGTACTATGTTACTTGCGCTATTGGACAGCTCTTTAGGGAGAAAACGTACCATGTTACTTGCACTATTGGACAGCTCCTTAGGGAGAAAACGTACCATGTTACTTGCATTACTGGACAGCTCTTTAGGGAGAAAACGTACTATGTTACTTGCGCTATTGGACAGCTCTTTAGGGAGAAAACGTACTATGTTACTTGCGCTATTGGACAGCTCTTTAGGGATAAAACGTACCATGTTACTTGCACTATTGGACAGCTCTTTAGGGAGAAAACGTACCATGTTACTTGCACTATTGGACAGCTCTTTATGGAGAAAACGTACCATGTTACTTGCACTATTGGACAGCTCTTTAGGGAGAAAACGTACTATGTTACTTGCGCTATTGGACAGCTCTTTAGGGAGAAAACGTACCATGTTACTTGCACTATTGGACAGCTCGTTAGGGAGAAAACGTACCATGTTACTTGCACTATTGGACAGCTCTTTAGGGAGAAAACGTAATATGTTACTTGCACTATTGGACAGCTCTTTAGGGAGAAAACGTACTATGTTACTTGCGCTATTGGACAGCTCTTTAGGGAGAAAACGTACCATGTTACTTGCACTATTGGACAGCTCTTTAGGGAGAAAACGTACCATGTTACTTGCGCTATTGGACAGCTAATTAGGGTCAAAACTTAACATGTTACTTGCACTATTGGACAGCTCTTTAGGGAGAAAACGTACCATGTTACTTGCGCTATTGGACAGCTCTTTAGGGAGAAAACGTACCATGTTACTTGCGCTATTGGACAGCTCTTTAGGGACAAAACTTAACATGTTACTTGCACTATTGGACAGCTCTTTAGGGAGAAAACGTACCATGTTACTTGCGCTATTGGACAGCACTTTAGGGACAAAACGTAACATGTTACTTGCACTATTGGACAGCTCTTTAGGGAGAAAACGTACCATGTTACTTGAGCTATTGGATAGCTCTTTAGGGAGAAAACGTACCATGTTACTTGCGCTATAGGTCAGCTTTTTAGGGACAAAACTTAACATGTTACTTGCACTATTGGACAGCTCTTTAGGGAGAAAACGTACCATGTTACTTGCGCTATTGGACAGCTCTTTAGGGAGAAAACGTACCATGTTACTTGCTCTACAGGTCAGCTTTTTACTGACAAAACTTAACATGTTACTTGCACTATTGGACAGCTCTTTAGGGAGAAAACGTACCATGTTACTTGCGCTATTGGACAGCTCTTTAGGAAGAAAACGTACCATGTTACTTGCGCTATAGGTCAGCTTTTTAGGGACAAAACTTAACATGTTACTTGCGCTATTGGACAGCTCTTTAGAGAGAAAACGTACCATGTTACTTGCGCTATTGGACAGCTCTTTAGGGAGAAAACGTACCATGATACTTGCGCTATAGGTCAGCTTTTTAGGGACAAAACTTAACATGTTACTTGCGCTATTGGACAGCTCTTTAGGGAGAAAACGTACCATGTTACTTGCGCTATTGGCCAGCTCTTTAGGGACAAAACTTAACATGTTACTTGCACTATTGGACAGCTCTTTAGGGAGAAAACGTACCATGTTACTTGCGCTATTGGACAGCTCTTTAGGGAGAAAACGTACCATGTTACTTGCGCTATAGGTCAGCTCTTTAGGGACAAAACGTACTATGTTACTTGGGACGGCTCTTTAGGAAGAAAACGTACCATGTTACTTGCACTATTGGACAGCTCTTTAGGGAGAAAACGTACCATGTTACTTGCGCTATTGGACAGCTCTTTAGGGACAAAACTTAACATGTTACTTGCACTATTGGACAGCTCTTTAGGGAGAAAACGTACCATGTTACTTGCGCTATTGGACAGCTCTTTAGGGAGAAAACGTACCATGTTACTTGCGCTATTGGACAGCTCTATAGGGAGAAAACGTACCATGTTACTTGCGCTATTGGACAGCTCTTTAGGAAGAAAACGTACCATGTTACTTGCGCTATTGCACAGCTCTTAAGGGACAAAACGTACCATGTTACTCGCGCTATTGGACAGCTCTTAAGGGGCAAAACTTAACATGTTACTTGCACTATTGGACATCTCTTTAGGGAGAAAACGTACCATGTTACTTGCGTTATAGGGCAGCTTTTTAGGGACAAAACTTAACATGTTACTTGTACTATTGGACAGCTCTTTAGGGAGAAAACGTACCATGTTACTTGCGCTATTGGACAGCTCTTTAGGGAGAAAACGTACCATGTAACTTGCGCTACAGGTCAGCTTTTTACTGACAAAACTTAACATGTTACTTGCACTATTGGACAGCTTTTTAGAGAGAAAACGTACTATGTTACTTGCGCTATTGGCCAGCTCTTTAGGGAGAACACGTACTATGTTACTTGCGCTATTGGAGAGCTCTTTAGGGAGAAAACGTACCATGTTACTTGGACTATTGGACAGCTCTTTAGGGAGAAAACGTACCATGTTACTTGCACTATTGGACAGCTCTTTAGGGAGAAAACGTACTATGTTACTTGCGCTATTGGACAGCTCTTTAGGGAGAAAACGTACTATGTTACTTGCGCTATTGGACAGCTCTTTAGGGATAAAACGTACCATGTTACTTGCACTATTGGATAGCTCTTTAGGGAGAAAACGTACCATGTTACTTGCACTATTGGACAGCTCTGTAGGGAGAAAACGTACTATGTTACTTGCGCTATTGGACAGCTCTTTAGGGAGAAAACGTACCATGTTACTTGCACTATTGGACAGCTCTTTAGGGAGAAAACGTACCATGTTACTTGCGCTATTGGACAGCTAATTAGGGTCAAAACTTAACATGTTAATTGCACTATTGGACAGCTCTTTAGGGAGAAAACGTACCATGTTACTTGCGCTATAGGTCAGCTTTTTAGGGACAAAACTTAACATATTACTTGCACTATTGGACAGCTCTTTAGGGAGAAAACGTACCATGTTACTTGCGCTATTGGACAGCTCTTTAGGGAGAAAACGTACCATGTTACTTGCGCTACAGGTCAGCTTTTTACTGACAAAACTTAACATGTTACTTGCACTATTGGACAGCTCTTTAGGGAGAAAACGTACCATGTTACTTGCGCTATTGGACAGCTCTTTAGGGACAAAACTTAACATGTTACTTGCACTATTGGACAGCTCTTTAGGGAGAAAACGTACCATGTTACTTGCGCTATTGGACAGCTCTTTAGGGAGAAAACGTACCATGTTACTTGCGCTATAGGTCAGCTCTTTAGGGACAAAACGTACTATGTTACTTGGGACGGCTCTTTAGGAAGAAAACGTACCATGTTACTTGCACTATTGGACAGCTCTTTAGGGAGAAAACGTACAATGTTACTTGCGCTATTGGACAGCTCTTTAGGGACAAAACTTAACATGTTACTTGCACTATTGGACAGCTCTTTAGGGAGAAAACGTACCATGTTACTTGCGCTATTGGACAGCTCTTTAGGGAGAAAATGTACCATGTTATTTGCGCTATAGGTCAGCTCTTTAGGGACAAAACGTACCATGTTACTTGGGACGGCTCTTTAGGAAGAAAACGTACCATGTTACTTGCACTATTGGACAGCTCTTTACGGAGAAAACGTACCATGTTACTTGCGCTATTGGACAGCTCTTTAGGGACAAAACTTAACATGCTACTTGCGCTATTGGACAAGGTGTAAGGAAGAAAGCGTGGCGCTATTTGGCAGATGCTCATGGTAAGAAGCTAGTTTTTTACTTACGCTACTGGACAAGTTTTAGGAAGAAAAAACGGCAAGTTACTTGAGCTGTGTTATATTGTTGAATAAGGCAGTATTATTGGAAATGGCTATATATCTGGATAAGGGTTTATTGCTGTACAAGGCTATATTATTAGAAAAGGCGATTCTGCATAAGGCTATAGTCTAAAGGGCTATAAGGCTATACACACACACACACACACACATATATATATATATATATATATATATATATATATATATATAGTCTAAAGGGCTATAAGGCTACACACACACACACACACACACACACACACACACACACACACACACACATATATATATATATATATATATATATATATATAATTGTATACTGCTATATTATTGTATAGGCTGTACTATTGAATCAGGCTATAATTCGGGAAATTAGTATTGCAGTGCGCCGTATACAGCGTATTTTTATAGTCACAATATAGCTGCACTGAACCAACTAAACACCCATTCAGGCCAGGATAATTATTTACGCAACTCCAATATTGTGTTAGAGTTTAATACAGGCAACGTTAATACGATATATCCTTTCCATTAGTAATATTCTACCCGTCAAATTAACTGAACCCATTACTCACCCAGATTACTAAAGCAGAAGCACGCCACATAAATATTTGAGTGGATGTGTGTATCACAGATGCCACACAGTCGACCGTTCCATAAATTACAAACCTCGCCCCTTTAAATATACTATTTCCATATAATTGTTACATGCAGTTCTTATCTATATAATTAGATTTTACTGCAGTACTAGCCAGACCAAGATACAAACTCTGAGCACGTAAATCCTTTATGAATAACATTAAGTTTATTCTGAACAAGGGATGGATAAATGCTGGTTAGTGGCTTATGAAGCACACTACAGCGGCTTTATCTAGAGAGCAGTGAGATTACCAGAATACTCTCTAGGAATAAAGACAGATCTGCCAATTCTACTCTTGGGTTAACGGAGGTACGATGTGATCCGTACAAATTAGGTGGAGCAAGTTACAAGTGGAGCCTAAGATCAGGGCGGATCCAGGAGTTGGGGCACATATGATGTCTATAATGATATGGAGACTGTCAGATCTGTTCCGTTTATGTTACAAAATCTAAAGCCTTTAAAAAGAAGTCAATTCAAATTCGATGGGCAATAAATTACACACAAAATTAACTTGCAAGTAGATCTTAGTGGATCACAAGTAAATATAAACCTAATTGTCTTAGGGATACAAAATGAAACATGACAGAGGAAGTCTTAAATTAAAACAGATACTTGAAGACAGCAAAACAATGTTTACAACTCGAAACTGATTTTATTCTTTGGTGAATAAACATAACCAGTGTGAGAAGTAATATATTTAAAAAATCGTAAAATCAATTCCTACTTAGGTCAACAAAGATAAATTTTATGTTAGTTACTTTTTATTAAGTAATTACAATCAATATAAATATTTATATACATATGACAGAATCACAATATTAAGTGGCAAAATACGAAGCGAAATTAATTATTAAAATAAATTATTTTAATTTAATTAAAGAATCAATAATTGAAAAATGCTGTATTAACATCAAGTGTCATACTGAAGTTTAAAGCAATGTATTTGAATTTGAGTGGATGAATAAAATGTACTTTGTTAACGATTGAAAATTTGAACAATATATATATATATATATATATATATATATATATATATATATATATATATATATATATATGGTGATATGTTTTCTTGTAATATAGATAATAAATTAAAAATATTTCAAACACAAGAATACTTTTAATGAATATATTTATTCAAAGCTTTTCGCCGATTAAGTAGTATCAGCATCTTCAGGAAAATAATTATCTAATAAAATATTTTTACAAAATTAAATCATTAATATATATATATATATATATATATATATATACATACTTTATATATATATATATATATATATATATATATATATAAATATATATATATATATATATATATATATATATATATATATATATATATATATATATATATACTTATACATAAATTTTATGTTAGTTACTTTTTATTAAGTAATTACAATCAATATAAATATTTATATACATATGACAGAATCACAATATTAAGTGGCAAAATACGAAGCGAAATTAATTATTAAAATAAATTATTTTAATTTAATTAAAGAATCAATAATTGAAAAATGCTGTATTAACATCAAGTGTCATACTGAAGTTTAAAGCAATGTATTTGAATTTGAGTGGATGAATAAAATGTACTTTGTTAACGATTGAAAATTTGAACAATATATATATATATATATATATATATATATATATATATATATATATATATATATATATATATATATATATATATATATATATATATATATATATATATATGGTGATATGTTTTCTTGTAATATAGATAATAAATTAAAAATATTTCAAACACAAGAATACTTTTAATGAATATATTTATTCAAAGCTTTTCGCCGATTAAGTAGTATCAGCATCTTCAGGAAAATAATTATCTAATAAAATATTTTTACAAAATTAAGTCATTAATATATATATATATATATATATATATATATATATATATATATATACTTTATATATATATATATAAATATATATATATATATATATATATAAATATATATATATATATATATATATATATATATATATATATATATATATATATATATATATATATACTTATACATAAATTTTATGTTAGTTACTTTTTATTAAGTAATTACAATCAATATAAATATTTATATACATATGACAGAATCACAATATTAAGTGGCAAAATACGAAGCGAAATTAATTATAAAAATAAATTATTTTGATTTAATCAATAATTGAAAAAAACTGTATTAACATCAAGTGTCATACAGAAGTTTAAAACAATGTATTTGAATTTGAGTGGATGAATAAAGAGTATTTTATTAATGAATGATATTTGAATAAGATATGCATAAATGGAGAATGGACTAATAGAAGACATTGATAATTTATAAAGGTAACTACAGTTTATGTCAGGCATTTTTAAAGTAATATTTCCTTTTGATTAGGTTAAGACATTAAAGGTTGACGGTTTAAAATAGAATTCAGATATTAATAGTGTAAACAACTGCAGTATATTACTATTGCACGCTCCTTATGAAATTGACTATTTAACACTGAATTAGTACTTAAAAATAAAATTTCGAATAGCTTAGAGCTTTATTTAAATATAAATCCCTATACATACGTAAGAACGTAAAACAAATTAATTGTTTCAGTGGTTTATATATATATATATATATATATATATATATATATATATATATATATATACAACCTAAAACGTCTTAAATATTTGTTGGGTATGACAGACCCGAAGCCATCACCTGAGTGTGACGTAAAGCTAGATACACTCGTCATAGAATCGTAGCATCATTGTAACAGATGATTAAATGCACAGATAACGGGACGCACAGATGTAAATATGAACTCACAGCACGCTCTGGTTATAGATAATGTCTGCGGTGAAAGAATTCACGCCAGGCGCTCCATAAAGGCAGCCTTTACCTTAGATAACGAAATGCTGACGATAGGAAGTGGCCAGGTAGGATAAAAAGATTGACGTGCACCAACCGGTAACGTCCCTATTGCGTTATTAACGATGAAGGAAATAAAATACCACGCTGACTAAACGGATTAACGAATAATTCTCAAATGTATAAGTATATATATACATACATACATACATACATACATACATACATATATATATATATATATATATATATATATATATATATATATATATATATATATACAGTTCAAGTTTTTAATCGTTAACAAAGTACATTTCATTCATCCACTCAAATTCAAATACATTTTTTTCAACTTGTTGTGGAAGCCAATTAGGTTATTACAATTTTTTCCAAATAATAATTCATTAATTAAATTTAATGAAATAATTTTTTAGTTATATATGGAAGAAAAACTTTTCACAAAAAGTGGTATGCAATATAGTCGTTTAGTTACATTTTGCTTAAAATAAGTGGCAACATATGATTTCGTAAAACAGCTGATTTTATGTTATAGGTTGTGTAGTAGACCTGCTGTTCTACGCATAGGTTATGTTACTTTATTTTTATTTATTGTGATTATTTAATAAAAGTAGCAAAAATTAAATTGTTCCTTCTTTACTTAAGTAGGGATTGACTTTAAAATATTTTTTTTATATTACTTGTTATAGAGAAGTTAGTAATAGTTTTGGCGGATTAATCACAATTATTAAAAAAAGGAAAAATAATCAGTGGCATTTACTTTAAATATTGCAAAAATAATGTTTGATGAATTGGAATTTATTTGATAAAACATTACTTAGAAATTAGTATTTAAAAAGTCAATGTTTGTTAGGACCGAATAATATAAAAATAGAAAGTAAAGCAGTATTTTTGTAATAAAAATGATTGGTTTTGAGTAAAAACTAGACACATTCTAAAAATGGTATAAAGTTCTAAATATTAAGTCAATAGCTGACATAGCCAGTGGAATGTAACCATACACAGATAAAGTAACAAAAAAAGGGTTTGTTTGCCATCTACTTTCTTGAAAAGTTGAAGTTAAAATTGAAAATAATCAAATAGACCTAAAAAATTTTAAAATAAATTAAATGTACACATATTTCGAACACTCATTGCTGAATCATTGAAAATAAAACTTGTACTGCTCGCACGACACCTTCCGTTAAAAATTAGAACCACACTCGTCAGCTGACGAAGCAGATGTCAATACTAATAATACGTACTAACCTGGCTTTGGAAATGCAAATACGTCTGTCGACTTAATTTTTGTTAATTCAAGAAATAACTGTCTGGCTGTACTGTATGTATCAATCATGTCTAACAAATGCCTATTCTACAAATGCCATTTTGTTTTTACCGTCAGTGATATATAAACAATATTGAATGAAAAAATGCTCAGCAGAGGTTAGATATGTTAATTTGAATGCAGTGACCATAGAAACACTTGAGTAGGGGCTTGAAATTAAAATGATTTATAGGAAAGATATAGTGTAGAGAGGTTTAAGAAAAAAAAATTCTAACCATAATTGAAGGAATTTTGAATTTTTATTTTGAAAATGGAATTTTTTTTTTATATAAAACTAAAAACGATTTGATTTAGTCTATCTTTTGATGTTAATTAATTTAATCAGTTTCAAGCTAAGCTTTTGAAATAAACACACAGTAGTACACAAATGAAAACTTAATTCCTACAATATTTTTCAGGTTTACAATACCGCCAGACATGTTTCGACAACAATGTTGCCATCATCAGTAACCAACAAACTGTCGGAAAAGGATTATTTAGAGCTTTATGTATTTAAACATTGAACACACGTAGGAGTTAAACATTCCATATGTTTTCAAGAGTTTGTTTATCACTGATGATGACAACATAGGTGTCGAAATATGTCTGTCGCCACCAAGAACTTCAACAATATTGTAAGAATTAGGGGAAAATTAAACAATTAGGATTAATGACCCATCTTGAGTAAAATAGATGGAAGCTAAATTCTAAAATATATTTATACAAAGAAAATTTTATGTCTTTAAACTGTCCTAATTTCTTATTCTATGTTCAGCACCTGTCTAGAATAGCATCTGTCCATGACTGAATAATAGCGCTTGATAGGGGAGTAATTGCAAGGATCCCAAAGCGGATATGTTTGCGAACTGGAGTTTTCTCGGTAGAAGTTTCTTATAAAATTAGGAGTTTTTATCTCACTTCACGAAGTGGGTGTGCATTAGTATGCAACGTATGTCCAGACAACTAGAAGACTAAAACTTCCGGTTTATTGATTCCAGGAAGTTTAACAGAAATGTAGAGATATTTTCAAAAGAATAGGTTATATTCAAATGAGAAACCATTGTTCTACAGGAATACATTTGCTGTGTTATGGGGAATAATTAATCCCGGAAAAGCAAATTGGAAAGGTAGGAACGGGTCTGAACACACAATCAGTTAATCACATCACATCCATCGTATCGCCTGGAACTTGGTAGAATTCGGCTCCGTATACGAAGTATTGTGTGGCTTGAGGTCACACGGTTTTATACAGCATCGAGACATGAATTGTTTCGAAAATCGTTATTAGTAATGATTGTTGACAATAAACCCCAAGCACTTCGGAATCGCGATTTAGGTTTAATAATAAGCTATTACATTTATTCATTTAAGGAGTTACTTTAAATTTAAAGTGATAACATTTCTAAAATACTTTATTTACTTTAATTTTAAACTTGAGTTTCGTTATGGCGGGGCCCTCGTGCCGGAGTTTGAGGGTTTGCAGCACTCCTCGATCAAAAACAGTTCAGAGGAGCTACTAATTAGACATTTTGGTTGCACTGTTTGATGCTGCTTTAGGATTGTATGTAAGTTCTAGAAATTAATTAATGAAGCATAAAATGTTACATACACATGTTATAGGGTGGTTTTATAAGATTCTGTGTTTAAAGTAAATTTTTTATAGAATATGTCAAAGGAAATACTCCTTAGGAACAAAGTAAAACAATATGGAAAATAAACTATCAAGTAAAATACATCATTTTGTATGAAATTATACTCAATATTATATTATATAAGCAACTCCGTCTAAGTTTTATGACAAAGTCTCCGTTGTTGACACTGTTGGCGAATTGTATTTTGGGGCTTTTCATATAAAGCTAAAATATTTAGCTTATATTTTGATGCCTTAAACTTAACTAAAGTATATTTTATAAAGCATCATATTATTTTACTTTTGATTATGGCTTGACATTGCGACATACGATACGATGGGGCCGCCATACTTAACCCTCACTTCAGTAACATACGGGTTTTCTGTATTTTATATCTCTTTGTCGCTTACATAAATTGGATTTTGATGTTCCAAGAGCTGATATTCAAACAGGTAGCAGACAACAATTAACGTAGAATATTTAATGTAACTAATTATTTATACCCTTTTCAACTTTTACTATAAGTGTTTATTATTTGTGTTCGTGACAGAACCCAGCGGAACGTCTTAAGTACCAACTCACAATTGATTACTTTATGTGGTCAATATAATTTCGTTAATTTGTTTAATGACATCGGTCCTGAGCGAGCGCGAGCCTTTGAGGGAAATGCTCTCTCCCGCTCTGCTTTACACATCAACATATATAAAACTCTATACAGCGTATCTACACACAAATTACTACATTTAAGTTGTGTCTAAATGAGTGTCGCAGTTAAATGATATTTCCTATAGACAACTTCTACCTTTAGTTGATAAAGGAAAATATTTCCCCAATATCCAATAACGGCAAATATTTACACAATATTAGTATGTTAATGTCTTAGTAAAGGAAGTATTAGAAGATAGCAAATACGATATAAGTGATCTGGGTGTACCGTAATAAATTAATTTAGGAATAACAATATGTAAGTATTAGCGAAGGTAAGTATTTCTTTACTCCACTTTATATATACCCAATGTTTGTAAAACTTTCATTGATATCAGGTCAAAACTAAAGAATAGATCAAAAACAATTTACCTACTTAAGCTAGGCCAAGCGTCGCGGGATATATGCTTGCCTAATAAGCTTACACTACAATGGGTGCAACACTCACCGTTGCGCAATGTGATTGGTTAATAGCACTCAAGTACTTGCTTAACAAATGCCTTTGGGAATCTAATCATGGAAAGTAGTTGTACTGCGATTCCTCGCTTCCCAGATACAAAACCTGGCTTTTAGCCTGTGGGATTGTTCCAACAACATACACACTGCACAAATCCTCAACTGTGTATACACTGAATACAGTAATAGTTCTTACTGTAGCAATTACGTATCAAGGAAAGATAATGGTCCATATTGTTTGAGTATAAACACTTTAGTTTTGTTTCATATTTATATGTGCTTTTGTAGGTTGAATATTAAAAATACTGTAACAAATTAACGTAACAACCCACTTTGGAATTACCCTGTATAATCGTCAATATAATTGTTAAATAAATAAAACTCACTAACGCAGTATCTTTTATTTTACTATAACTACGTCTGAAGATGTTTTACCATGTAATCGAAACGTACGTAAAGTAACTGCAGTAAATAAAAGATTTTCATGTGTTTAAAGGTTTCTTATTTAGTTAATTAGCACACAGTGCTCAAGAAACTTAACAATGCAACAGATTTTAAAGTAACTCAAAAGTAATTATTCTCTAATAACTACAGTTATCTGGAAATTTAAATTTAGTTGAAGTAGTTAGAAATGTTGCAAGGAAGCCAAAAGAACAAACGTTATGTAAAAGAGAACTAATACTTATTATACTTATTCATGTGCTATTGAAATTTAAAGGAGAAGACTATAAACATTGCATAACCTAAAACTTAAATTCCAACTAAAAACAACAGAACAATTGCTTATAGTAGCATTTACATTTTTGATCATTGAGGACGGCCGTTTCGGAAGGTGTCTCCCATTGTCACAGACCGTAAATCATTATTAAAAAAGTAAATCCTATATAGGCGAGTGTAACATACTAATATATGTTCTCAGTATATGGGTTTAGTTAATAACTACTAGCTGAAGTAAACGTGGAATAAAGTAATAAAAACCCCAATACGCCTAGTTGAAGAATATATTTTTTAATAGTTTTATAGATTAATTTATATTTATAAGAGCCATTTATCTCATATTAAGAGTTTTGGTCATTATAAATGCCTGTGACACATCCCATTGCTGAAGCTGTCAATTTCTAGGCACTTTTTTTAAGGCAAATGTGACAAAATAACTATATTTAATATTTTGCCCCTTTAGTGAAAGGTTTTTCTCCCATTAAAAACTAAAATTAATTCATTATATTTAATTAATGATATAATGATATAGTATTAAATATTGATTATAATATTAATATCGATGTATTAACATCTAATGTCATCCACTACAAGTTTTAAAAACATTTATTTGAATTTGAGCATATGAATGAAAAGTATTTTATTAACGATTTGTAAACTTGAACAATATATACATATATATATATAAAAGGAGGATATGAACCAAGCAAAGGCATTGAAAAAAATATTAATTTCCAGAAAACCTGTTACTTTAATGACAAAATAACAGCTCTTGGACACTAAAATTAGGACCCATCGTGCGCTGGAGAGCTGTGTAACTCAAAGGGCGTAACATTTCCCTCTATCTCTGTGTTTGGAGTTGCACCCGTGACGGTAGAGAGCACTAATTACGCTCCTAAAGTGGTGTCAAATTTACAGGACAAAGCTGTGTTTAGCGCTAACTACAGCCGAAACAGACACGACAACTACAGCCTACATGTTCGAGTTTCATTAAAACTAGGAAAACAAGTTGTAATCACAGAGTGGCTATATTCATCTTCTAGTAGTCCAGCTAAGCACTCATGCTTTAAAGTAATTCCGTAACTCGTTAAAATGTGTTTCTTGCGATCCCACATTCAGAGAATATATCATTATTTTAGCTAAACGTAAATCAATAGGATTTTTAAATATTTGAAAATATGCTCTTATAAATGATAGACGATATATTTATTGTTAAACATATCCTTATCAATAAGTGTTATTGATATATATATATATATATATATATATATATATATATATATATATCACTTTCACTTATGTACTTAAACAAGAATCTTACTTGGTATTTATGCGAGTACTTTCAGAGACTAGTAAGTGCCTCCATCTTCCGGCATACTGAACGTTTTTGGACTGCGAGTTGTGTGGAATGTGCCGTTGACCTTGATGTACCGTTAACTTCTATTTTTAGCTTCACTGCACTGTGCGAATTTTTAACGTTTGTCTTGGGGTTTATATTGTCTATTAGATTGAATAATTTGTCGTTTTTTGATTTTATTTGTATCTGTTCGTTGATGTTATTTTTTATTTTTATAAATTTCTAGTTGTTCCCAGATTGTCATTTTGAGGCCTTTTTGAACCTTTTTTATTAGGTGTACGTTTTCTAATGTGGGGAATGTGTGTTTATTTTTGATTGCGTGTGTGGCTACGTTTGAGTTATAAATTTCAGGTTTGATGTATGCATTGAGGTGTTCTTGATATCTGTCTTTTAATTTCACTGTAATTAATATATATATCAATATTGTTTATTAGGAAAGCATGACAGGTTTACACTGTCTGAAAGGAAAATAAGCCCTCAAGAAAAAAGAACATTACCTTCAATAAAACTGAAATGCAAAAAGGTTTACTTAAGTACAAAGAACCTTAGTCAATAAAAGGCACAAAAATAAGCTCCATGTTTAGTGGTTGTTTACTGCTCAGTAAGCTTTATGGATTGATACGACAGTTGAAGAAATCGTTTCTATAGATCTGTGAGAGCATTCTATACAATATATATTACCATGGCATCGCCAGTTAAAGAAACATATTTTCGAAGTATAAAGGATAATTGCATGGTAAGTTATTTACCAAATACTCAAGGGTCTTATTTGCGGGTTTTGTCAGAGTAATTTAGAAAAGAGGGGTGTAAGATGAAAGTACCAGCAGATTTTGATCCAGAGAAAGTGACTGGATACAATACCCTGCAACATTCTCCGAAAGAACTGAATGAAGGGTGGTAATCGATTCTTTATCGTTAGAGGAGAAATTCGTTTATCGTTTAAGTCCATGTACTTAAAAAACTTGCGAACCTAATGTTGCACCAAACTGGTTCTTAAAATTCAGTATTCAAAATACTGGTTTCTAATTTCTTCAAAATATTCATGAATTAATTTTACATTGCCTTAATATTTTGAAATTACAGACCGAGCAAATATGTACACGTAATTGAACCAAAGTGTTTTTAATTCCTTATACAAATTCTAAGCGGTTCCTCGTTACATTTATACTTTCTTCAATATCCAATTACAATTTAAAACATAATACAAAATACTCAATTAAATACATCAGATAATGTACGCCGTCAAGGTAAAACCAATTAAATTTACTTCTTATAGAGCTCAGGAAGCTTTCATACCGCTTACGCCAAAATAAACAGTAGTGAAACTGAATCAGCTGTAGTTGCCTTCTCGATCAGCTGTGCCGACTCATGATTGTTGCCGCGTATTTGTGGTGACGTATTTCATTTGAGGTTAGTTTTTGCTAACAAGATGCTAACTACTGGAGACAAAGGATTTATTTGGTAGAGCATTATTTCCGCTCGTTTGGAAATAAACGTGAGGGTGGGCCAAGTCTGTCACCACGTTTTCAGGAACACCCCCACCTAGTAAAACTGTGATTATTAGTGTTGTTGAAAACCATACAATTCCCATTGTCCAACTACATGATAAAATAACCACTTGTATAACGAACATGAGACCACCTCTCCTTCCTAAAATAATGAAAACCTTTAAGAACGGAGCAGTGTTGTCACAGATAGAACCGAGGTTATATAGTAGATCATGTTTATACCAGAGTCTAACAGATTTAGCCTCTTTTTACTTGTATGTGATTGTAAAACTCTGTAAATATATTAAAATCTTACAACTGTTTCCGTACTGTTTATATTGGCGCCTATATATAATTAAACCAAAACAACATTATTATAACTGATAACAATATGCACTAATAGTGATTGCAACAACGGGATTACATTTTTACAAATCGAATTTCCATAAAATCACGTTTCGCGCGGTGGATTTAAAAATTCATTACACATTCTAAAGAAGCACTTTGGCCTCAGGCTGTGCATGAAGTAGGGTAGAGAGAATCAGTTCGCGAAACAAACAGCTTGGTTATTTTCTCCGCTTATGTTTGCACACGTAACAGTCTCTTTGCTACTACCTGGAGATTGCTTTCTGCATTTTCACACCAAGTTTCAAACGTGGGTTTCATATAAATATAAGTTCATGTTGTTTGAAAAATACTGTTTCTTAAATTTGTGTGGAAACAAAAGGTTAAGACGATACAGTCTTTATGCCAAAGAATAATTACTGTTACTTTTAGACCAATGGTAAGAGCTTAAGGTATTTACAAAAGAGAAAGTTGGTTGTAGATAACAGATTTCCCTCTAAATGAAAATTGTAGAATATTTTATATATATATATATATATATATATATATATATATATATATATATATATATATATATATATGTTGTGTGTGTGTGTCTGTTCGTGTGTGAGTGTGGGTGTGTGTATGTGTATGTGTGTGTGTGTGTGTTCGTGTGTGAGTGTGGGTGTGTGTATGTGAGTGTGCGTATGTGGAAGAACGTAGCGGTCCTACATTTATTATAGTTGTTGCCGCCTCTTCGTCCCCAATTTTCCATTTCTTCAGTGAAATATTAATGCTTTTTCCAGGTCTTTTGGAAATATCGCATCGTCGATGTCATCATGCCAACTTCTTGTGGTCGTCCTCACTTTCTTTACTCAGAGGGAATCCACTCTAGTACCTTTAGGGGCCACCTGTCCTTTGCCATCCTCTTTACGTTTGCAAACCATACAGATTGCCTTCTTTCTACTCATCCCTTACACTTTTATCCATTTCTATTTTGTTACGTATTTCTACATTGTTGACCCTTTTAAGTCTCAATTTAGCGCAACCTTGTCGTAAATAGTTGTCCATTTCCTTCAAAATATTTTTAATAAGTTAAATCGTAATATTTTAAAATACCCTTCAAACAAGTTTTGTAAGTAATATTTTTTTCGGAAAAATGCTCTAGCATCGTTGTCTTTAGCAAAATAACGACCAATGACCCCCTCATGAACAAGCCACAAACAGTACAGGAACTTAAAGAAGCTATTTGCAAGATAATCATCGGCATTCCTACAGAAATGTTAGGAAAATCAGTAGAAAGTTTTAAATAAGCATTTTACACTGTATCAAAGCAGAAGGCAATTCACAGATGTAATTACCTGAAAGATGTTCGGGGACCTTACAGATGTAACTTTGAAATTCTGAACTGGAAGTAATATAGTTTGGAAATTGCGTACTGTGTACCCTTTTGTGCCACTCATAAATACATTTTCTTCCTAACAGCCTTTGTAGGCCACTCGCGTTGTGAAAAAATATATTAAGGAAATATTAAATGCCCTAAGAAAACAGTACTGAAACGGCTGTAAAGTTTTATTTTATTTGTATAATTTTCTTTTCCTTAATATGCACCATGTCAACAAAACCAACCTCAAATGAAATACGTTAACACGACTACGCGGCAACAATCAAAATCGTCACAGCTGATCGAGAAGGCAGCTACACCTGATTCAGTTTCACTACTGTTTACTTTGGCGTATAATGTGTTTAAAAGAAAAAAGAACATTGGTCACTTGTAGTGAGGTAGTGTTTTCAATTCAAATAAAATTTTATTCGTTGTCAGTAGTTCGATTAATTAAACTGTTATTAAGTCGACGTCTACAGACCTTGGCAACCGAATCGATTGCATCTTGATTTATGGAGCTGGTCTTGATACCTCGCATATATATTGAATAGGAAATTACAGTGTGACACTGGTAAATACCCTGGCGATACTATTCCGTTGCTCGCATATAAATCAACGAGCCGCTTCATATAGTTATAGCAACTGATGGTTCAACCAGCAGCTATTTGCTTCTGCGCAGTCGGTTATTATAAAATAAGAAACAAGTACTTTATTAAAATGTATTCAGAAATGATTTTATCTTCAATAATGTCTCTCCAATTTACGAACTAGAAAGTCATGTGACGACTGACTTATTTGCATAGTATAGAGGCACATAAAGGTACTTGTAGAACGAGTTTGGTAGTGTCGTGTCAACTACTCCAATGACGAAGCTACATTCTTTCAGAGATTTACAAAAGACTTAATTTTT
>JBAIZL010000022.1:187500-192500 GCA_036971475.1 Prosapia bicincta | reverse complement strand
GGTTTTTAATCTTAATCCACTACCTTTTTCAAAAAACACCTGATTTCTAGCTGTTGTGTTTTCCATTATATGTACTGCTACATACATAAATAAAATAGATATAGAGCAAATAGACCAACGTTTTTTAAACAAAAGACATGAAGTTGTGTCAGTGAAATATTCCTCAAACAGCTTGACATACACAGTGCTCACGGCCAGTTTGCAGCTTCTTCCACGACTCTATGACGTCATTACTATGCCACAGATGATGCAACCGTTGCTGAATTATTCACCAGGAACTTGTTATTGCAGCTGAATAAATTCTTTGCACCTCTGAATACATTGATCTTTCAGCATTACTGAAATAATATTAACAACGTTTCTGTTCGTAAAAAATGCAAGGTATACCCCTGAACACCTATATATTTACCATGCACACCTTAAACATATAGCTGTCAATCTATTGCAGTCTGTCTGTCTCTCTGTATATATATATATATATATATATATATATATATATATATATATATATATATATATATATATATATATATATATATGTATATATACAGAGAGAGAGTTAGAGGGCATTCTAGCATACGCAATGAAACAGGTCTATAGACACACACACACACTCTCTCTCTCTCCTACACACACACACACACACACACACACACACTCTCTCTCTCTCTCTCTCTCTCTCTCTTACACACACACACACACACACCCACACCCACACCCACACCCACACACACACACAAACACACACAGACACAGACACACACACACACACACACACTCTCTCTCTCTCCTACACACACACACACACACACTCTCTCTCTCTCCTACACACACACACACACAAACACACACAGACACAGACACAGACACACACACACCCACACACACACACATTCTCTCTCTCTCCCACACACACACACACACACACACTCTCTCTCTCTCTCTGTCTCTCTCTCTTACACACACACACACACACACACCCACACCCACACCCACACCCACACACACACAAACACACACAGACACAGACACAGACACAGACACAGACACAGACACACACACACACACACACACACACACACACACACACACACACACACACACACACACACACACACACACACACACACACATTTTAATCAGCAAGTTATAGGATTTTTATAATGTTAACACTATTTTCTATAACTATATACCATGTAAAGGATTTTAATCATGTAAATAAATATATTATAGACATTGTCTTGAGATTAGGAAAAAGGCGCAACGTAGTATGGCCTATACAGAAGAAAAGGGATTTTTTTGTACATTATAGTACCGATTGGAAACTGAAAAAGAAAAACTGTTAAAACACATGTTGGACGAGTGAATGATGGTTATAATAAAACATTTCTTTTGGATATTTATTACTTACCATGTTTGGATAGGAAAGTTTTGTTTGGATTTCGTAAAATGTAGAATTTGTGTTGTCTAGTGTTCCGAACACGGTTTGTGCTTAATTTATGATTTAAATTTGCACTGATTGTTTTTGCAATTATAAGTTCATCCCAGTGTTATACAAGCAACGATTTTATTATTATTGATCAACGGACGTTTGGTGTTTTCATGTCTTATAGTTAAAGTTTTACACTATTGTAGACATGGATATTTCAGAAATATGTACAGGGTCGATTATCTGTAGTGGATTTCCAATGAACTGAAAAATTTCACGAGAGAACATGTGGGTGATATGAAGCCAGATTGGATGCAAGAAAAACGGAAATTGTGAGATATCAAAGAAGCAGCCTAGAGTACAACTCGTCCAGGATATTAGGATTGCTGAAGGAAACACTGAAAAGGGGGATAAACTTAAATTTGCTAATTGTGAGATTTGTGTGAAAAGTGTTCAAAGTAACAAAAATAGGACCAAATGCGCAAGAATGGTTTTAAAACTTTACTCGGAAAGTTAATTTTTATTAATTTAAAGTTGCGTGAAAAGTTCAATGAGGAGCATTAAGTTGTGCATAGGTTATGCAGTGATACAGTGACGTCACAACTGTAGTTGGTGTTTTAGCAATCTAAACTTTATGTATCAAAAACATATCCTGAAGCTATATTGATAACTATCAATTTTGTTCTTGCCAGGGAAGGTGATATTTATATATCTATTGAGTTATACCTAAGAAGTATCCCATTTTGCTCTAACTTTATACTTTAACCATTTAAGGAATGTATAAAATTACTATTACATTTAACCTGACTGGACACTTTTTGTATGGGTGACGTTACTGTATCACTCCGCGGCCGATGCGCAACTTAATGCTCCGTGCTGAATTTTTTACCCAACTTTAAATTGGGTTGAAATGAGTAGCTCGGCACCATACGATATTTTGGGAAATTGTTCAAAACAACCAAATTGGACGATATCCATAAGAATTTTTTTTAAATTGAAGTAGGAAAGTTACTTTTTTCAATTTAAAGTAGGGTAATAAATTCAGTGCGGATGTAGAAGTTGTGATAGGCGCGGAGTGATAATTACGTCACAGTGCTGCGCATAAGGTTGTACGCATTGTCCGCGGTACGTCACGCAACCTTACGTGTGTAGATATTTGAGAAACAACTTCTCCAGTTAGGATAGATTTGGTTTTAAATTTATACAATACTGTATACCTATATTAAAATATACCGAAAAAGTGTAAAGTCAGGTTAGGTTTGGTTTTAATTTTATACATTAAAATTCAGTTGTAAAATCACGAAGCATTTGCATAACTCTGCGCCTATTCACAACTTCGCGTAATTTTTATACATATATTTAAATATACTTATAAAGTCTCCAGTTAGGATAGATTTGGTTTTAAATTTATACAATACTGTATACCTATATTAAAATATACCTAAAAAGTGTCAAGTCAGGTTAGATTTGGTTTTAATTTTATACATTGAAATACAGTTGTATCACGAAGCATTTGTATCACTCCGCGCCTATTCACAACTTCTACACCCGCGCTGAATTTTTTACGCTACTTTTAATTGAAAAAAAGTAACTTTCCGAGGTCAATTAAAAAAAAATTCTTGTGGATATCGTCCTATTTGGTGGTGTTTAACCATTTCCCAAAATATCGTATGGCACCGAGCTTCTGCATTTTTACCTTCGATTGTTAACAGTAAATTTGTATTTATAAATAATGCTCAACAAATAATAAAATCCCTTTTCATAACCCCTAATGTCTACTGTAACATGTGGTTGTCACGAGGCGCACATTGTTCGCTTTCTGATATTTATAGAAATAAATTCTTGGCTAATGCAGACTTAACATTTAGTCAAATTCAGTGAAAAACATTTTTTTACGTGCACAAAAATAAATATTCCAAATAGAAGTAACAGCTTAAAAAAAACTAGAAATTTTTTTAAATTTAAAAATAACTACATTATCTAATTGGTTTCAGACTCTGGAACACAATGGAAAATTGTCTTGTGAATGGCCTGAAAGAAATTAACAAATTATTCAAAAATTACTTTAAGAAACTCGCTTTGGCCCGTTTGTCTGCTTTTTCCGGAATAAATGTAAGACCGTATTTTCAAAATACTCTATATATTATGTAAACATTTTAAAAATTAATCTTGCCTATAACGTCATTAATTCACAATCATTTATTAAAACAATGCCTAATGTTTTTTTTTTAATATAGCATAATTATTCTAGGAAGATTTTGCTTTTTTTAAATTTCTCATACAGGATTTATTTGTAAATAATAGATTTTGGACTAATTTTAACGGAAAATATATTAAAAATGTTCATCTGAATAAAATATTTACTACCATAGGCCACATTTGGTTTGTTACTCTGTTGTGCTAAGACGGCCATTTTCTTTTATATGTATTCTTACGCCAACAACATGCACGCATTAAAATAGTACTTATAAATAGTTTATATCTATGAAAAAATATTAAAATGTTTTAAGATTTGCTTTCAAAATTTCTCTTAAAATAAGAATTATATTTAATAATTTCATTAGGTTAATACTTTCATTCATTAGTTTATAAAATTAATTTTGTAAACGTTTTAAGTTTTATATAAATTAAATAAATAACTAAAATAATAAGTCTATACAATAATTATTAGAATTATTCAATAACAATTACTAAATTTCTTACCCCAGGATGACACTGTCTTGAGCTTCAATTAAAAACAATTTCAACCAAATCTATTGTTTTACATAAATACACTTTAAAACACGTAGCCACAATAGAACGATCATAGTTGTAGCCTAGACGCAAAATGGCCTTCGCAACACCTAACCCAAAGCCAAACCCATTAACTTATTTCCTTACCGAATGCACACTGGGGCGGATGTAATCACAAAAACTTATTTTCGGGCGACAAAATTATATGTGAATACAAAAAGTATAACAGTAAGGGATTCTAAGTTGTCTTTTTTGTGGATAAACTTATTCTCACTTCCGTTAACCAACCGACTAATGGACTTTACCAAGAAAGCGTCACAACTGAACCAATCAAAATGGCGGAAAGTAGCAATTGTTACTACTAGTACTGCTTTTGTATCCAATGTGCAGTTTTTTGGAACTAATCAAAATGGCGGAAGATAGCGTTGGCTTATAGTGAGTTGTTAGTGAACATATTAAAATAATTTCTATTCCTGAGTGATTTAGTATGGAAAATTTGTTCATAGTTGCGTGAATAAATATAAGACGAATTTGCTGTTGGTTTTTAAGGTAAGACAAAACGTTGTATTACAATAATGTTAAGACAAATGTTACATGCAAATTTGGCATTGGCTTTTACTTTAGTGTTTATATTAACTTTGGCCATATTGTATTTGAACTCAATTTGTTTGTCTTACATGGAAATATTTTTCTTTGATAATATACTAATGATAAATAAGGGGTACTGTTAATTCATAATATCAGTGGTTACATCAGTGTATAACCAATTTTATTCAATGGTTGTAAATTATTTTATAAATAGGCAATGTGTGGCCTAGATAAAGGAGCCATTTTACTG
>JBAIZL010000022.1:177500-180000 GCA_036971475.1 Prosapia bicincta | reverse complement strand
CTAAATAAATGTAATGTACAAAATAAATATACTATCATTAGTTTCAATAACTTGAATTATGCTTGTAACTGTAAATATTTTAGCAGGCCTAATAGAATTAATGTAGGGAACTAGCTAAATCCCTCCAGGTAGGAGATATATGGGAGGTTATGTCACCAATTTTCAGGGAGGAGACCTACCTACTGTCTACTAGGGTTACCTTCTTTTATAAAGAAGAATTGATAGATTAGGTAGACTGTGCAAAGGGCATTTCATTATTCCCCTATTCCTTGTATTGCCAGTAGGGGAAAATTACTGTAACGCATGGACAATGGTTCTTTAGGCATTCCTATCGAGGATCGAAGTTTTTGTCATGGTTTTAAATTATTTTTTTTAAAGTTTTTGATATTATCTCATCATATATCCTTTATGAAATAAAATAAATGTGTTTATTATTATTATTATTAGATAATTATATCAGTCATATTTTGTTTTAGGTAAATGGTTACGTTTCGAAATATTTATATGTTTTCTATTGATTTTACTAACAATAATGTATCAAGAATATAACCTGTAGAAATGTAAGCTATAAACATTCTTATGGTCCATTTCGAAGGTTATCCTTGAAACCATTCTATATTCCTATATCTAGGAAAATACTAAATATTTTAACGTGGAACCTATGATTTCTACTTTTCCTTTAGAAATAATTTAAAACTACAAACCTCTGCACATTAAGACTAGACGTCACCAAGGCAGTGGTGATCCAATGTCAGCCATAGCTCAATACTTATGTTTCCCAACATAAACAGGCTTTGGTATTTCCAATGCCTTCTATTAGTTTACACTCTCCCTACACACACACACACACACACACACACACACACACACACACACATTTATATATACACATATTTTTCCATCCGTGAAGGAATTTATATATATATATATATATATATATATATATATATATATATATATATATTGTTCAAATTTTAGATCGTTTACAATAACTTTTCATTCTAGATTTTTTAAAAAAACCTTTAGTGAATAACACTCGATGTTAATACAGTTTTTTCAAATACTATGTTCTTATTAAATTTATTGAATTATTTAAGTTTCATATTTGAGAAAACCATTCAAGAAACGGGAAATGTATACAATATAGTTAGTTGGTCCCATTTGTTTTAAAATAAATCATAGCATATGCTTTTATAAAGCAGCTGATTTTATAGCTGTTTTAACGCATAAGGTATGTTTATGCATATGAATTGTAAAGATTTAATTGAAATAAACTAAAATAATATTTTTTCGTTGTTGACCTGAGTACGAACTAACTTTATCAAATTTTTATTTACATTAATTGTTGTAAATAATATCTCTTATAAAGTTCGGGATGATTTGACAAATTTCCTGTTGAATGATGTCATCATGTACTAAAGGCGTTATTTCCTGGCAAACCTCTACATGTAATTATATGTTTATATTCCTGTAATTTTAATGATTTAGACATGTGTACATCACTCAGTGCTACTTAAACAGAGCATTTCCCTCGTTTATAATGAATGTAATGACACGATGGCTTGAATTAACAACACGCGTGGATGGAGCTAGGCAGATTAGGCTTATTTACGCATGCTTCGTGAAGTGCAAAAATGATTATTTGGCTGGAAATAATTCCGATAATATGTCGGTTATATATTTGATCATGTACCTCATGAATGTAAATTGAAAATACATTTCATGAAACGTTTAAACCTAGAACTGTTTTTAAATGTTTTTGTTATGTTGGCCAACTTGTTCTAGCTGACCTTTGTCATGCAATACACATTTTATTATTTCTATTAGCTCGAGCTATTAAGTTTTTGTTATGTTGGCCAACTTGTTCTAGCTGACCTTTGTCATGATATACACATTTTATTATTTCTATTAGTTCGAGTTATTAAGTTTTTGTTATGTTGGCCAACTTGTTCTAGCTGACCTTTGTCATACAATACACATTTTATTATTTCTATTAGTTCGAGTTATTAAGTTTTTGTTATGTTGGCCAACTTGTTCTAGCTGACCTTTGTCATGCAATACACATTTCGTTATTTCTGTTAGTTCGAGTTATTAAGTTTTTGTTATGTTGGCCAACTTGTTCTAGCTGACCTTTGTCATGCAATACATCTTTTATTATTTCTATTAGTTCGAGTTATTAATTTTATGTTATGTTGGCCAACTTGTTCTATCTGACCTTTGTCTTGCAATACACATTTTATTATTTCTATTAGTTCGAGTTATTAATTTTATGTTATGTTGGCCAACTTGTTCTAGCTGACCTTTGTCATGCAATACTCATTTTATTATTTCTATTAGTTCGAGTTATTAAGTTTTTGTTATGTTGGCCAACTTGTTCTAGCTGACCTTTGTCATGCAATACACATTTTATTATTTCTATTAGTTCGAGTTATTAAGTTTTTGTTATGTTGGCCAACTTGTTCTAGCTGACCTTTGTCATGCAATACACATTTTATTATTT
>JBAIZL010000022.1:162500-172500 GCA_036971475.1 Prosapia bicincta | reverse complement strand
ATTTTACACAAGTACCAAATACGTCATAAAGTCATTTTCTTAATCTTACATTTAAATGTGTTGCTCATAGATTAAGTTATTAGGCTCTAAAGCAAACACTACGAATAGGAGAACTCCTACAGGATAGATAAAAATATGGGATAGGATATACAGTGTGCATACATAAATATATTTATATATATATATATATATATATATATGCCATTTTTATATATTACATACACACACACACACACACACACACATATATATATATATATATATATATATATATATATATATATATCACTTTCACTTATATGCTTAAACAAGAATCTTACTTGGTATTTATGCGAGCTAACTTTCAATGGCTGGCTGTGCCGTCATCCTCGGGCATACTGACTCAGTATGCACGAAGATAATGGCAAGGTCAGCCATTGAAAGTTAGCTCGCATAAATACCAAGTAAGATTCTTGTTTAAGTACATAAGTGAAAGTGATAAGTGTATACAACAAAACAGTGTTGCATAACTACAAATATATATATATATATATATATATATATATATATATATATATATTTATTTATTTATATATAGGCCTATATAAACAATAATTTAATATGTACGATGTACATACCATATGAGCCAAAATGAACAGTGCTGAAACCATTGTAGGTTTATTTTAGTTACATTCACAAGTAGAAATAATATTCACATGCTTATAGTATGTTATATATTTGAACAGTTACAAGTAAAAAGAAGCTAAATCGGTTAGACTCGGGTACCTCCGTACAATTTGAGGCAACACTCGGGCCGTTCTTGAAGGCTTTCTATCGTTTTGGCGAAGAGGGGTCATTATATGCTCGTTATACACATGGTTATTTTTCCTTTATCATTTCCGAGAAGAAGGCGTCAGGTGGTGTAAGATTGGGGAATTGCGTTGGGCGAGGAAAGTTTCTTCTAAGGGAGTTGAGGCTGTTGCAAAAGTTTTTTTAATGGAAAGCAATGTTGTCTAAATCAGTGTGGCTGGTTGCGACATCTTGCTGGAACCATTGTGAACGAAAAGAGAGGTATCGGGCACAACAAAATCCCCTAAGATCTGCTAGAAAACGTCCAAGAATCATATTATATTAGTCATTCTACTACAGCTGATTCAGTTTCAGTACTGTTTATTTTGGCGCATCCGGTATTTAGGGTAAATATAATTAATATTCTTACGTGAATTCCTTTTATTATAGAGCAGATCTAGCACCATCAATGATTACAAGTTGTTAGTTTGAATTACTTCTTAACAAAATCACATTGCAAAGGTTATTTCAGTGTTGGTATCACTGTACAGTAACAGTATCAAGTCACGTAACGTATTCGTAGCACACGTTACGTTATCTATGTCCCTGGTGCAGTTCCAGTTATTTGATTGGCTTTTTATGTAAAATACAGCGTAATGTCTCTGTTTAAGAATCTGTTACAGTTGAACGGTGTCGCCCAACGAGCCACGTACATTGTTCCTGTGATAGCTGCCTTTACCTTACCCCCGTCTTTATTTCCTTCGATATCAACGCCAAGCTCCGCTGTTAATGGAAAGCTTTGAATTTCAACGTATTTTCAGCTTAATTCCATTACACACTTAAAAACAATATTCTCACAGACGTTTAGTAATCAAACAGTTTATCACAATAGTTTTCTCTTATTGTTTACTTTAATTTTGGAAATACAATTAAAAGAATCTGATGTGTTGTATACGTAGTTATATAAGTTCACGACTATAAGAAACTCCACAAGACTTTATGAACTATTATTAATTTATATAATCGACGTTTTTCTATCTTTCCTAACATTATAATAATTTCCTTTGTTGACGCGTTTCGGAATTACTTCATTTTCAAGTACTGTAGGGCGAACAGTACTGAAAATGGAATAATTCCGAAACGCGTCAACAAAGAAATTATTGTAATGTTGGGAAAGGCAGAAACATTTATTCGAATATATAAAACTATTCCTAAAATAAATAAAGAAGTATATATTGAGACATTTATTATTTCTTACATTTATCCTTTAATGACCTTGTATTTGTCCGATAAGTTATAAAATCGACTATTATAGATAATATTCGAGCTGGCTTGTGAGTGAAAGTTATAATTAAATAATAAAAATATATACAACTCACAAATATACAATTTTTTATTTCAAACGCGTTTCGACGACTACTTTGTCGTCATCTTCAGTGAAAATACACAAATGAAATTAACTAAAAAATATATATATTAAACATAACCTATAAAGTTTTAGCAAAGGTAAAAACAAAGTAAAGTTTTTACCTTTGCTAAAACTTTATAGGTTATGTTTAATATATATATTTTTTAGTTAATTTCATTTGTGTATTTTCACTGAAGATGACGACAAAGTAGTCGTCGAAACGCGTTTGAAATAAAAAATTGTATATTTGTGAGTTGTATATATTTTTATTATTTAATTACGACTATTATAGGTTTACAATGTATTGACCATAGGTTAATGTGACGTCGATGATAAAAGAAGTATTTAAAAATATAATAGTTTATATGGTCTTGCGCAGTGCATTAGAGTCCTGGACCTAAATAATTATTTTTAGAACATAATTGGGGAAAAGTGTGAATGCAGTATATGCACCATTGCGAACAATTGAAGACAAACATTTTTTAAAACTTTTAAATTTAGTATGAAGCTTAGATTGTGAGCAAATATATAGCGGTACATATGTAAACAGTAAAAACCCAAATTTCACGTTATATTTCAATCTTAAACAACGTCAGACTTGTTTGCCATCATCAGAGACGAGCGCTCGGTTTGTACTTTCAGATTCAGGTGCTACATGTCCATTAGGTATATAAATTTTTTTGTATAACAATAATATGAATAATTATATTGTTTTTAAAACGAAAAATGAATTTATATATTTTAAAAATAATAGCCAATCAAATATTAGTAAACAAAGTAATATAAAAAAGTACGCTACGATACTGAAATTAGTTTACAAATTTTTACACAATTACACCACAAACAAGTCATATAAACCAAACTGTTTTTTGTCGATTCCTACTTAGGTCAGAAAAGACAAATATTATTTTTGTTACTTTTTTATAAATAAAGTTGCATAACGTAAGAGTTAAAACAGCTGTTCTACCACCTAACCTATATTATTCCTCACTTATTATATATTAACATCACTATATATTTATCACTTATTGTATGTCAAATGTGACGAACATATTATGTTTCCTAGCTTGCCTTTTTTGTGCAGAGCTTTTCTCCCATATAAAACAAAAACAATTATTTGAATTTAATTAAAGAATTATTATTTGAAAACTGTATTAATATTAAATGTCATCCACTACAAGTTTTAAAAAAAAACGTATTTGAACTTGTGTGGATGAATAAAAAGTATTTTATTAACAATTGCAAATCAGAAAAAGATATATATATATATATATATATATATATATATATATATATATATATATATATATATATATATAAGGGGAGTGTAAACTAATAGAAGGAATTAAATGGAAATTGGTATCATAAAAACTAATGCAAGAAATTAAAGTCAAGGCTGTGTGTATTCGCTCTCAAAGACAGCCTCTGAATTTAGAATTTAAGTTGTATGTTTAAAAGAAATAGAATTGAAAATTACACAATAATTTCCTAGCAGCATAGTTTTCTGCTGCAATAAAGATCTTCGCCTTTGAGTTTTGGGCAGTTAGACGTATAAAAGATATATGTAAAATTTAAAGGATTACCAAGGTTTTTAATAGCTTGCATAGTGTCATCACGAGCTTAAGGACAGAAAATGCACTTTTATTTCTAAGGAAACAATGTCTTTCCTCGTCGTAAAAGATAGTTGTGCAAACAAAGGTATGGGTTTATTACAGCAAGTCTTATTTATAAGAAAAGATGATCAAAGATTGTAGGCGGAGAGGTAGTAGATAGCTGATATTAAAAAGGAAACATTTCTATATTCGTTTAAAATAATAATTTTATTACTTTAATGAATGATTTTTAATGGTGCATAAAAGTAGCACTAAGGAACATCATTCAGTAATTAGGGAGGGTTTTATGAGTTTCATTAAAACTGGCTTACGTAATAAAACGTAAGTGTGTCGTTACTTCCTTTAAAACAAATACACTTTATCCTGAACTCTGGCTTCTTAACGCCGAATACCGCTTCTGTTAATCAGCTCCATTACTCACCTAAAACTATTGAAGTTAACTTCGTAAAAACTATATTTTTACAATTAAAAAAAAAGGTTTTGACATTAAAATATTTCAATAAAACTGTAATGAATGTTTATTATTGTTAAATAAACTGCGATATTTCCTAATAAAAGTATTAAACTATGCATCTGACATTTACAGGAAGACATTTAGAGCTGGGTATTGACTGACGGATTCGTGCTTCTAAGCCAAAGTATTAAATATTCAATGACATTTTCTTCTATAAAAACTCATAGAATTATGACAATGGTTCAGAAAGTAGGCGAAACAACTTCTCTCATACATCAATGTTTTGTTTTTGCGAAACCCACCACTGCGCTCACCCCAATGTTGCAACATAAATATAGTAGCGTTATTAGATTACCAAACTTTACTACTACAACATACGTTACAGATACGTAACCTAGTTTAACCTAAAACAAAAATATTAAAATTTAAATAAACAAAATAATTTAAACTAATTAAAATGTAACTAACTAAAGCTAATAAAATATTCTTCTTACATAAATAAATTTAGGTCGCATAGGAAGGCGATGACATGGTCAAAATCAGTGGATTCGTTCCTAAGCACCACCTGTAAACTCCCTTGAAGTCATATATATAAAGCGGTCAACTCTTCACAGACAAGCAGAAATCATAGTCATCATATATATCAAAAACAATTAAGGTTATTCAATTACAAGAATTCTTCCTCAGTGCTTCCTTATGGGTAACTCCCCAGATCCTGTAATAACGCAGTACTTCCTTATGTGTGACTCCACAGGTCCTGTAACGGCACAGTGCTTCCTTATGTGTAGCTCCCCAGGTCCTGTAATAACGCAGTACTTCCTTATGTGTGACTCCACAGGTCCTGTAATTGCACAGTGCTTCCTTATGTGTGACTCCACAGGTCCTGTAATAACGCAGTACTTCCTTATGTATGACTCCACAGGTCCTGTAATGGCACAGTGCTTCCTTATGTGTAGCTCCCCAGGTCCTGTAATAACGCAGTACTTCCTTATGTGTGACTCCACAGGTCCTGTAATGGCACAGTGCTTCCTTATGTGT
Source organism: Prosapia bicincta (assembly GCA_036971475.1). Taxonomy (NCBI): domain Eukaryota; kingdom Metazoa; phylum Arthropoda; class Insecta; order Hemiptera; family Cercopidae; genus Prosapia; species Prosapia bicincta. Next base: position 167,219 of record JBAIZL010000022.1, on the reverse strand, counting down.
GACTCCACAGGTCCTGTAATTGCACAGTGCTTCCTTATGTGTGACTCCACAGGTCCTGTAATAACGCAGTACTTCCTTATGTATGACTCCACAGGTCCTGTAATGGCACAGTGCTTCCTTATGTGTAGCTCCCCAGGTCCTGTAATAACGCAGTACTTCCTTATGTGTGACTCCACAGGTCCTGTAACGGCACAGTGCTTCCTTATGTGTAGCTCCCCAGGTCCTGTAATAACGCAGTACTTCCTTATGTGTGACTCCACAGGTCCTGTAATTGCACAGTGCTTCCTTATGTGTGACTCCACAGGTCCTGTAATAACGCAGTACTTCCTTATGTATGACTCCACAGGTCTTGTAATGGCACAGTGCTTCCTTATGTGTAGCTCCCCAGGTCCTGTAATAACGCAGTACTTCCTTATGTGTGACTCCACAGGTCCTGTAATGGCACAGTGCTTCCTTATGTGTGACTCCACAGGTCCTGTAATTGCACAGTGCTTTCTTATGTGTGACTCCACAGGTCCTGTAATGGCACAGTGCTTCCTTATGTGTGACTCCACAGGTCCTGTAATTGCACAGTGCTTCCTTATGTGTGACTCCACAGGTCCTGTAATAACGCAGTACTTCCTTATGTATGACTCCACAGGTCCTGTAATGGCACAGTGCTTCCTTATGTGTAGCTCCCCAGGTCCTGTAATAACGCAGTACTTCCTTATGTGTGACTCCACAGGTCCTGTAATGGCACAGTGCTTCCTTGTGTGTGACTCCACAGGTCCTGTAATGACACAGTGCTTCCTTATGTGTAACTCCCCAGATCCTGTAATAACGCAGTACTTCCTTATGTGTGACTCCACAGGTCCTGTAACGGCACAGTGCTTCCTTATGTGTAGCTCCCCAGGTCCTGTAATAACGCAGTACTTCCTTATGTGTGACTCCACAGGTCCTGTAATTGCACAGTGCTTCCTTATGTGTGACTCCACAGGTCCTGTAATAACGCAGTACTTCCTTATGTATGACTCCACAGGTCCTGTAATGGCACAGTGCTTCCTTATGTGTAGCTCCCCAGGTCCTGTAATAACGCAGTACTTCCTTATGTGTGACTCCACAGGTCCTGTAGTGGCACAGTGCTTCCTTATGTGTGACTCCACAGGTCCTGTAATTGCACAGTGCTTCCTTATGTGTGACTCCACAGGTCCTGTAATAACGCAGTACTTCCTTATGTATGACTCCACAGGTCCTGTAATGGCACAGTGCTTCCTTATGTGTAGCTCCCCAGGTCCTGTAATAACGCAGTACTTCCTTATGTGTGACTCCACAGGTCCTGTAATGGCACAGTGCTTCCTTATGTGTGACTCCACAGGTCCTGTAATGACACAGTGCTTCCTTATGTGTAACTCCCCAGATCCTGTAATAACGCAGTACTTCCTTATGTGTGTCTCCACAGGTCCTGTAATGGCACAGTGCTTCCTTATGTGTGACTTCACAGGTCCTGTAATGGCACAGTGCTTCCTTATGTGTGACTTCACAGGTCCTGTAATGGCACAGTGCTTCCTTATGTGTGACTCCACAAGTCCTGTAATGGCACAGTGCTTCCTTATGTGTGACTCCACAAGTCCTGTAATGGCACAGTGCTTCCTTATGTGTGACTTCACAGGTCCTGTAATGGCACAGTGCTTCCTTATGTGTGACTCCACAAGTCCTGTAATGGCACAGTGCTTCCTTATGTGTGACTTCACAGGTCCTGTAATGGCACAGTGCTTCCTTATGTGTGACTTCACAGGTCCTGTAATGGCACAGTGCTTCCTTATGTGTGACTTCACAGGTCCTGTAATGGCACAGTGCTTCCTTATGTGTGACTTCACAGGTCCTGTAATGGCACAGTGCTTCCTTTTCTGTGTCTCCACAGGTCATGTAATGACCCAATGCTACCTTATGTGTCACTCCAGAGGTCCTGAAATGGCACAGTGCTTTAAGTTAAGCAATATAATTATTCGGAAAATCTCTTCATCATGGAGTGCACACTTATGGGATCATGATTGAACAAGGGAATTATTTATCTAAAATGTTCTGAAGATATCTCTTTAAGTGGAGGTGATGTCACACAGGTCTTTGCTTTCTCACTGTTATGGAACCATTTCCTGAGATGGGCTCAACGGGTCGTCAACAATGGAGTAGTATAAGATATTGTTTTTTTTAACACATAAAACTGGATTATACGTACTTTACTGGAATAAAAGATTTTCGTCGTACCTTATTTGATTTGGGTTTTATTCACTTCCCAATCGTATAGTGCAATTTGCCGCACTAATGATTCCGATGTATAGGGATTTATTTAATGTATTGTTGGAGAGAAGAATTTCATTGTTGAATGTTACCTCAACATGCCAAATGTTTTGCTTATATTAGTGTTGGCTAATGGTAAATGTCTGGCAGAGTAAATGCATTGCTTTATTGATATATATTACATATTTAATAAAGAACAATACACTTAATTTTTATATTGTTAAATGTAAAGTTAAATCATACTTTAGGAGCATTGCTTTTTAGAATTAATAATTTTGATAAAATATATGGAATAATAACGATCACTCAGAGACTGGACAGAATTTTGTTTGCTCGGAAAAATCTATAGTATGGGTTCCAAAACTGGGAGATGGGGGCGTGAAGGTAAGTCAGGGGAGGTCTTGGAAAATAGTAAGATGAACTCTCATTTAGGTAAAATTTAGGTACTCAATTTCTCAAAATTTCAAACTACATTTACACCTCAGATTTTTGTACATACGTAATTCTTTTGACCATGATGTTCATAAACTTTAAATGAAATCTAAGCATATATAAAAAAAATATAAGTAAGGTTACGCAAAATTTTGTAAACTTGAAATTAAATTTATAAGACAGCTTGAAAAGAATAATAGATTGCAAAAAAAATGTTTGTCAATGTGGCCACAGCGCCGCAATGGACTTCATTTTAGATAAAACACTTAGAAGTGTATCTCACTCACCTCTTGCCTTTTGAAGCCACTACTTGTGCGAAAAAACATATTTAGCCCTTGTTGCAATAAAAACCAAATATAGCAACAAATTTGATGTTGCTAATGACTTGGATTGTACCCTTACTAAAATACAACCCCAAATAGACATGCTAGTGAAGGAAATTCAAGCTAATCCATCTCACTAACAGATTTTCCTTATATCGCTAAAATTATCCTTGCGAATTAACACTTGAAATGTTATTTCAATATATATATATATATATATATATATATATATTATTTCTTTTTTTTCATTTGCCCATACTGTTTATTTATAATGTAAAGTGGAGGGGCGTGGGAGGATTTCATTTAAAGAAGAGGGTCTTGGTACCAAAAAAATTAGGTACCCCTGATCTATAGCATCAAGAACACTAATTTGAAACGTTGCCCTTTTATATTGAACTGGAAATGTCGCATATTCAAATATTAAAATATTTGACGTCTCTGTATTGTCGTTTAGAAAAGTATAAATTTTTAATAGGGCTTTAGTTTTGTGTGAAACATTACAGAATTTACCAAAGTTAGTAAAACAGTGTACTCAGAATATTATATATATATATATATATATATATATATATATATATATATATATATATATATATATATATATATTTGTAGATTATGCAACACTGTTTTCTTGTATACATTATCACTTTCACTTATGTACTTAAACAAGAATCTTACTTGGTATTTATGCGAGCGCTTTCAGAGACTAGTGAGTGCCTCCATCTTCTGGCATACTACTATATATATATATATATATATATGTTTAATAAAACCATTTTCATACAAGAATAAAACCTTTTATTCTTGAAGTTTTGAAGTTACACCAATTGTTAAGTTGTTTAAAAATACTAATATCAGGATCGTTTATTATACAAATAATAAAATAAATAAGTTTTTAAACACAGACGTTGAATCTAAATATTATAATATAAATGGAGTTTATAGTATAAAATGTAATGATTGCCAAAAATATTATGTAGGACAAACTAAAAATAAAATAAAAGAACGATACAAAGAACATTAGAATGCATTCAAAAAACCGGAAATTTATAAGTCTAATCTTGCGACACATTGTATACTAAATAATCATGAGTTCCCAAAAATAGAGAATATAACGCTAATTAAACATGTGGAGAAGGGATTAAAAATGAATATCTTAGAAAATATGGAAATATACAAACATAAAATTACAGATAAACTCATTGATGAACAAGTGCAAACAAAATCTAAGCACAACACAATCTTTGGCATATTTAATGATATTCTAGAAATGAAAGAATAATTGAATAAGAATCAGTATTATCTATTTGTTCAGGCACAGTAAGTCAATAAAATTATCTGTTTGAACGTAGTACAATTTGTATACGAGTAGTCTTGATGTAGGAACAGAATAAGTTAGAAGTATGATAAGTCAGTTTTGATAATGCCGATACTGCTAATCGGCGAAAAGCTTAAACTTTGTAATAAAATAAAAAAAAGGTTTTATTCTTGTATGAAAATGGTTTTATTAAACATATACATTTTATCAAGAAAAATTTCATCTTAAAAATACAATATATATATATATATATATATATATATATATATATATATATATATACATATATATCGCAATATGTATTCTTGTGTATTAAGAAAGAACTAAGTCAAAATACAAATACAAGAATTATAATTGAATTTAAATTTC
>JBAIZL010000022.1:152500-157500 GCA_036971475.1 Prosapia bicincta | reverse complement strand
AGTTTACATCCGTACGTTGTAATATTTTTAAACTATCTTCATTATCTTAGCCTTGTTAAAGTTTACATCCGTACGTTGTAATATTTTTAAACTATCTTCATTATCTTAGCCTTGTTAAAGTTTACATCCGTACGTTGTAATATTTTTAAAATATCTTCATTATCTTAGCCTTGTTAAAGTTTACATCCGTACGTTGTAATATTTTTAAACTATCTTCATTATCTTAGCCTTGTTAAAGTTTACATCCGTACGTTGTAATATTTTTAAACTATCTTCATTATCTTAGCCTTGTTAAAGTTTACATCCGTACGTTGTAATATTTTTAAACTATCTTCATTATCTTAGCCTTGTTAAAGTTTACATCCGTACGTTGTAATATTTTTAAACTATCTTCATTATCTTAGCCTTGTTAAAGTTTACATACGTACGTTGTAATATTTTTAAAATATCTTCATTATCTTAGCCTTGTTAAAGTTTACATCCGTACGTTGTAATATTTTTAAACTATCTTCATTATCATAGCCTTGTTAAAGTTTACATCCGTACGTTGTAATATTTTTAAACTATCTTCATTATCTTAGCCTTGTTAAAGTTTACATCCGTACGTTGTAATATTTTTAAACTATCTTCATTATCTTAGCCTTGTTAAAGTTTACATCCGTACGTTGTAATATTTTTAAACTATCTTCATTATCTTAGCCTTGTTAAAGTTTACATCCGTACGTTGTAATATTTTTAAACTATCTTCATTATCTTAGCCTTGTTAAAGTTTACATCCGTACGTTGTAATATTTTCAAACTATCTTCATTATCTTAGCCTTGTTAAAGTTTACATCCGTACGTTGTAATATTTTTAAAATATCTTCATTATCTTAGCCTTGTTAAAGTTTACATCCGTACGTTGTAATATTTTTAAACTATCTTCATTATCTTAGCCTTGTTAAAGTTTACATCCGTACGTTGTAATATTTTTAAACTATCTTCATTATCTTAGCCTTGTTAAAGTTTACATCCGTACGTTGTAATATTTTCAAACTATCTTCATTATCTTAGCCTTGTTAAAGTTTACATCCGTACGTTGTAATATTTTTAAACTATCTTCATTATCTTAGCCTTGTTAAAGTTTACATCCGTACGTTGTAATATTTTTAAACTATCTTCATTATCTTAGCCTTGTTAAAGTTTACATCCGTACGTTGTAATATTTTTAAAATATCTTCATTATCTTAGCCTTGTTAAAGTTTACATCCGTACGTTGTAATATTTTTAAAATATCTTCATTATCATAGCCTTGTTAAAGTTTACATCCGTACGTTGTAATATTTTTAAACTATCTTCATTATCTTAGCCTTGTTGAAGTTTACATCCGTACGTTGTAATATTTTTAAAATATCTTCATTATCTTAGCCTTGTTAAAGTTTACATCCGTACGTTGTAATATTTTTAAACTATCTTCATTATCTTAGCCTTGTTAAAGTTTACATCCGTACGTTGTAATATTTTTAAACTATCTTCATTATCTTAGCCTTGTTAAAGTTTACATCCGTACGTTGTAATATTTTTAAACTATCTTCATTATCTTAGCCTTGTTAAAGTTTACATCCGTACGTTGTAATATTTTTAAACTATCTTCATTATCTTAGCCTTGTTAAAGTTTACATCCGTACGTTGTAATATTTTTAAACTATCTTCATTATCTTAGCCTTGTTAAAGTTTACATCCGTACGTTGTAATATTTTTAAACTATCTTCATTATCTTAGCCTTGTTAAAGTTTACATCCGTACGTTGTAATATTTTTAAACTATCTTCATTATCTTAGCCTTGTTAAAGTTTACATCCGTACGTTGTAATATTTTTAAACTATCTTCATTATCTTAGCCTTGTTAAAGTTTACATACGTACGTTGTAATATTTTTAAAATATCTTCATTATCTTAGCCTTGTTAAAGTTTACATCCGTACGTTGTAATATTTTTAAACTATCTTCATTATCATAGCCTTGTTAAAGTTTACATCCGTACGTTGTAATATTTTTAAACTATCTTCATTATCTTAGCCTTGTTAAAGTTTACATCCGTACGTTGTAATATTTTCAAACTATCTTCATTATCTTAGCCTTGTTAAAGTTTACATCCGTACGTTGTAATATTTTTAAACTATCTTCATTATCTTAGCCTTGTTAAAGTTTACATCCGTACGTTGTAATATTTTTAAACTATCTTCATTATCTTAGCCTTGTTAAAGTTTACATCCGTACGTTGTAATATTTTCAAACTATCTTCATTATCTTAGCCTTGTTAAAGTTTACATCCGTACGTTGTAATATTTTTAAAATATCTTCATTATCTTAGCCTTGTTAAAGTTTACATCCGAACGTTGTAATATTTTTAAACTATCTTCATTATCTTAGCCTTGTTAAAGTTTACATCCGTACGTTGTAATATTTTTAAACTATCTTCATTATCTTAGCCTTGTTAAAGTTTACATCCGTACGTTGTAATATTTTCAAACTATCTTCATTATCTTAGCCTTGTTAAAGTTTACATCCGTACGTTGTAATATTTTTAAACTATCTTCATTATCTTAGCCTTGTTAAAGTTTACATCCGTACGTTGTAATATTTTTAAACTATCTTCATTATCTTAGCCTTGTTAAAGTTTACATCCGTACGTTGTAATATTTTTAAAATATCTTCATTATCTTAGCCTTGTTAAAGTTTACATCCGTACGTTGTAATATTTTTAAACAATCTTCATTATCTTAGCCTTGTTAAAGTTTACATCCGTACGTTGTAATATTTTTAAAATATCTTCATTATCTTAGCCTTGTTAAAGTTTACATCCGTACGTTGTAATATTTTTAAACTATCTTCATTATCTTAGCCTTGTTAAAGTTTACATCCGTACGTTGTAATATTTTTTAACTATCTTCATTATCTTAGCCTTGTTAAAGTTTACATCCGTACGTTGTAATATTTTTAAACTATCTTCATTATCTTAGCCTTGTTAAAGTTTACATCCGTACGTTGTAATATTTTTAAACTATCTTCATTATCTTAGCCTTGTTAAAGTTTACATCCGTACGTTGTAATATTTTTAAACTATCTTCATTATCTTAGCCTTGTTAAAGTTTACATCCGTACGTTGTAATATTTTTAAAGTATCTTCATTATCTTAGCCTTGTTAAAGTTTACATCCGTACGTTGTAATATTTTTAAACTATCTTCATTATCTTAGCCTTGTTAAAGTTTACATCCGTACGTTGTAATATTTTTAAACTATCTTCATTATCTTAGCCTTGTTAAAGTTTACATCCGTACGTTGTAATATTTTTAAACTATCTTCATTATCTTAGCCTTGTTAAAGTTTACATCCGTACGTTGTAATATTTTTAAACTATCTTCATTATCTTAGCCTTGTTAAAGTTTACATCCGTACGTTGTAATATTTTTAAAATATCTTCATTATCTTAGCCTTGTTAAAGTTTACATCCGTACGTTGTAATATTTTTAAACTATCTTCATTATCTTAGCCTTGTTAAAGTTTACATCCGTACGTTGTAATATTTTTAAACTATCTTCATTATCTTAGCCTTGTTAAAGTTTACATCCGTACGTTGTAATATTTTTAAACTATCTTCATTATCTTAGCCTTGTTAAAGTTTACATCCGTACGTTGTAATATTTTTAAACTATCTTCATTATCTTAGCCTTGTTAAAGTTTACATCCGTACGTTGTAATATTTTTAAACTATCTTCATTATCTTAGCCTTGTTAAAGTTTACATCCGTACGTTGTAATATTTTTAAACTATCTTCATTATCTTAGCCTTGTTAAAGTTTACATCCGTACGTTGTAATATTTTTAAACTATCTTCATTATCTTAGCCTTGTTAAAGTTTACATCCGTACGTTGTAATATTTTTAAACTATCTTCATTATCTTAGCCTTGTTGAAGTTTACATCCGTACGTTGTAATATTTTTAAAATATCTTCATTATCTTAGCCTTGTTAAAGTTTACATCCGTACGTTGTAATATTTTTAAACTATCTTCATTATCTTAGCCTTGTTAAAGTTTACATCCGTACGTTGTAATATTTTTAACTATCTTCATTATCTTAGCCTTGTTAAAGTTTACATCCGTATGTTGTAATATTTTTAAAATATCTTAATTATCTTAGCCTTGTTAAAGTTTACATCCGTACGTTGTAATATTTTTAAAATATCTTCATTATCTTAGCCTTGTTAAAGTTTACATCCGTACGTTGTAATATTTTTAAAATATCTTCATTATCTTAGCCTTGTTAAAGTTTACATCCGTACGTTGTAATATTTTTAAACTATCTTCATTATCTTAGCCTTGTTAAAGTTTACATCCGTACGTTGTAATATTTTTAAAATATCTTCATTATCTTAGCCTTGTTAAAGTTTACATCCGTACGTTGTAATATTTTTAAAATATCTTCATTATCTTAGCCTTGTTAAAGTTTACATCCGTACGTTGTAATATTTTTAAACTATCTTCATTATCTTAGCCTTGTTAAAGTTTACATCCGTACGTTGTAATATTTTTAAACTATCTTCATTATCTTAGCCTTGTTAAAGTTTACATCCGTACGTTGTAATATTTTTAAAATATCTTCATTATCTTAGCCTTGTTAAAGTTTACATCCGTACGTTGTAATATTTTTAAAATATCTTCATTATCTTAGCCTTGTTAAAGTTTACATCCGTACGTTGTAATATTTTTAAACTATCTTCATTATCTTAGCCTTGTTAAAGTTTACATCCGTACGTTGTAATATTTTTAAAATATCTTCATTATCTTAGCCTTGTTAAAGTTTACATCCGTACGTTGTAATATTTTTAAAATATCTTCATTATCTTAGCCTTGTTAAAGTTTACATCCGTACGTTGTAATATTTTTAAACTATCTTCATTATCTTAGCCTTGTTAAAGTTTACATCCGTAAGTTGTAATATTTTTAAAATATCTTCATTAT
>JBAIZL010000022.1:132500-147500 GCA_036971475.1 Prosapia bicincta | reverse complement strand
TCCATACCGAGCACGAATCATCCCCTCTTCACTAAAATGATGCAAAATCTTCAAGAACGGCGCGAGTGTCGGCTCAAATTAAACGGAAGTCATTTAGAACAGGTTCATACCCGAGTCCATCCGATTTATCTTTTGTTTGCTTGTATGTGTTTGTAAAACTATACAAATCAAATAAAATAAAATTTATTATTATGATTAAAAGTTATTTCAGTACTGTTTAGTTTAACCCATATGGTAATAAGTACGAAATAAATTGCTACACATAAGAGTAGGAAGACTGCCTGTTGTGAACAAAAATCACTCGTACAGAATTTAAATTTTGTAAAGATGGGAATGTATATTCTTATTACGTTAATTAGAGCTTAACTAGGGAGAACAATTCACAACGGTACAAATGGAAACAGTTTACTCTAAACCTCACTACTAGAAACAAAAAGCCTAGTTTCGATGACAATATCGCCTTCATCAGTTCTTGGCTACTACATCGTGTATTAGCCAAGCACTGATGATGAAGGCGTCATCGCCGTTGAAACTCGTCTGTTTGATTGTAATAAAATAGTGTGTAGTGAGATTTATAGGTAACTGTTTCAATTTATACCGTTATATAATCTTATGTTTTGATATATTTGGTTCGATTGGGAAAGCTTTGAGATATTATAAACAAACTCTTCTTATATGTCCCAAAAGGGTATGTTTTAGTTGTACTGACGCATTTAATAACAGGAAAAGTAAAAGAATATAATGACTGAAACATTATTTTGTTAATTTTATGTTGGAAATAAAAGGAGATTTTAATTCCATAGCAAGCAATATTGTGGCATGAAATAAAAGGAGATTATAATATTTCCATAACAAGCAATATTGTGACGTAACTTATATAATAAACATGCTAATAAAGTCCTGTCTACTACAAGATCGAGGAATTGCATAGCGCGACTTAGTTTGCACAAGATGGGTAAAGTTCTTAAAATTTAATTAAGGTCTAAAATAAATACCAACCCCAGGATAACTCGGAGCTTCCGCTCGACAAGTAATTATTTAGCGCGACCCACTTTCATAGACTCAACAAACAGCAATATGTCATCGTCGTCACAATCTATTTGCAGATAATCTAAATAGAAAATCAACTCATTGCATCTAGTTAAAAATACTTAGTATTCAATAATTTCTTCTTCTTATTTTAAATTACATATATTCTAGGTCTGTATTTATATTTAATCAATAACGCTCTGTAACGTATATAATATACTTGAGCCCAGCTGTAAAATTACAATAAAATCATTACCAATGCCAAGAAAAATTAAATTAAAAAGTTAATACACTTTAGACTGTCTACTACAACCCCCGGTCAGTGATGCTCGACAATGGAGATACTATCAATCTTTGAAAGTTAACTCGCATATTTACCAAGTAAGATTCTTGTTTAAGTACATATAGTGAATGTGATAACTGAATACAAGAAAACAGTGTTGCAAAGTTACAAAAAATAAAAAATAAATATATATATATATATTGTATTTTATAATTATTTCATTATATTATTTTACTGTCCACGCAATTTTATGTTTATTATTTATTGCAAAACACTAGTACCTCCTTATATGCACTATATTAAACCGGAGCTTGTTTATACCGGAGTTTTGAAAACACAACAGCCACCCGCCAGTCACGCAATCAGGAGCCCCACGACCCGCACCGTCATGACGCGTAAACGGCTGCTGAAAACAGTTACACTATACACACTGTCAATGAATTTTATGTCATAATGAATGTGTTATCTGATTTTAACCAATGTAAATACAATTTACATGTCTTGTATATGAGTTAATGTCTTTTTATTAGGTATTTTATCGATTTTATTTGCATATAGGCCACAATAGCACAACGTTTTTGCTTTATATCGGACAACCCTCAGCCATAATTATCAAATAATGAGGGGCTTTTTTCTAATAATTAGTTCATCTTATACTCTTAATAAAAAATTTTGGCTAATTACTTAGAAATTTCTTAATTTGTGTTTTTGTAAAATAATTTTTTCGATTTTTTTATTACGCCAAAGAAATCCTCTAGCTATAGGAAAAAACTTAATCCTTAAATTTGTCCAAGATTATGAATAAAAGATGCAATGCAAATAAGCAAAGCTTTTGCACAAATTAAAACTTTTCCACTAATATTCAAAACAGCCCAGTTCACGCTGAAAACCTAATCCGCCCTTCGATAAAAAAACTAAGTGATTTTATCTTTAACATTGAATTTTCAATGCCTGAAATAGTTTAGGCAATTTGTAACATATAATTTGATATGTTAAATTTTTGGGCTGATAGAAGAATATTGTTTTGTAGAATTTAACATAAATCAGGCTCATATGTAAGTACTTGGCAATAGTAACACTTACGTCTTGTCTAAATATGAATATAAACGGAACTAAGTAAAATAATATCTGGCCTCAACGAACACACGACATTATACATATAAACGGAACTAAGTAAAATAATATCTGGCCTCAACGAACACACGCCATTTTACATATAAACGGAACTAAGTATAATAATATCTGGCCTCAACGAACACACGACATTATACATATAAACGGAACTAAGTAAAATAATATCTGGCCTCAACGAACACACGGCACTATACATATAAACAGAACTAAGTAAAATAATATCTGGCCTCAACGAACACACGACATTATACATATAAACGGAACTAAGTAAAATAATATCTGGCCTCAACGAACACACGGCATTATACATATAAACAGAACTAAGTAAAATAATATCTGGCCTCAACGAACACACGACATTATACATATAAACGGAACTAAGTAAAATAATATCTGGCCTCAACGAACACACGACATTATACATATAAACGTAACTAAGTAAAATAATATCTGGCCTCAACGAACACACGACATTATACATATAAACGGAACTAAGTAAAATAATATCTGGCCTCAACGAACACACGACATTATACATATAAACGGAACTAAGTAAAATAATATCTGGCCTCAACGAACACACGACATTATACATATAAACGGAACTAAGTAAAATAATATCTGGCCTCAACGAACACACGACATTATACATATAAACGGAACTAAGTAAAATAATATCTGGCCTCAACGAACACACGACATTATACTTATAAACGGAACTAAGTAAAATAATATCTGGCCTCAACGAACACACGACATTATACATATAAACGGAACTAAGTAAAATAATATCTGGCCTCAACGAACACACGACATTATACATATAAACGGAACTAAGTAAAATAATATCTGGCCTCAACGAACACACGACATTATACATATAAACGGAACTAAGTAAAATAATATCTGGCCTCAACGAACACACGACATTATACATATAAACGGAACTAAGTAAAATAATATCTGGCCTCAACGAACACACGACATTATACATATAAACGGAACTAAGTAAAATAATATCTGGCCTCAACGAACACACGACATTATACATATAAACGGAACTAAGTAAAATAATATCTGGCCTCAACGAACACACGACATTATACATATAAACGGAACTAAGTAAAATAATATCTGGCCTCAACGAACACACGACATTATACATATAAACGGAACTAAGTAAAATAATATCTGGCCTCAACGAACACACGACATTATACATATAAACGGAACTAAGTAAAATAATATCTGGCCTCAACGAACACACGACATTATACTTATAAACGGAACTAAGTAAAATAATATCTGGCCTCAACGAACACACGACATTATACATATAAACGGAACTAAGTAAAATAATATCTGGCCTCAACGAACACACGACATTATACATATAAACGGAACTAAGTAAAATAATATCTGGCCTCAACGAACACACGACATTATACATATAAACGGAACTAAGTAAAATAATATCTGGCCTCAACGAACACACGACATTATACATATAAACGGAACTAAGTAAAATAATATCTGGCCTCAACGAACACACGACATTATACATATAAACGGAACTAAGTAAAATAATATCTGGCCTCAACGAACACACGACATTATACATATAAACGGAACTAAGTAAAATAATATCTGGCCTCAACGAACACACGACATTATACATATAAACGGAACTAAGTAAAATAATATCTGGCCTCAACGAACACACGACATTATACATATAAACGGAACTAAGTAAAATAATATCTGGCCTCAACGAACACACGACATTATACATATAAACGGAACTAAGTAAAATAATATCTGGCCTCAACGAACACACGACATTATACATATAAACGGAACTAAGTAAAATAATATCTGGCCTCAACGAACACACGACATTATACATATAAACGGAACTAAGTAAAATAATATCTGGCCTCAACGAACACACGACATTATACATATAAACGGAACTAAGTAAAATAATATCTGGCCTCAACGAACACACGACATTATACATATAAACGGAACTAAGTAAAATAATATCTGGCCTCAACGAACACACGACATTATACATATAAACGGAACTAAGTAAAATAATATCTGGCCTCAACGAACACACGACATTATACATATAAACGGAACTAAGTAAAATAATATCTGGCCTCAACGAACACACGACATTATACATATAAACGGAACTAAGTAAAATAATATCTGGCCTCAACGAACACACGACATTATACATATAAACGGAACTAAGTAAAATAATATCTGGCCTCAACGAACACACGACATTATACATATAAACGGAACTAAGTAAAATAATATCTGGCCTCAACGAACACACGACATTATACATATAAACGGAACTAAGTAAAATAATATCTGGCCTCAACGAACACACGACATTATACATATAAACGGAACTAAGTAAAATAATATCTGGCCTCAACGAACACACGACATTATACATATAAACGGAACTAAGTAAAATAATATCTGGCCTCAACGAACACACGACATTATACATATAAACGGAACTAAGTAAAATAATATCTGGCCTCAACGAACACACGACATTATACATATAAACGGAACTAAGTAAAATAATATCTGGCCTCAACGAACACACGACATTATACATATAAACGGAACTAAGTAAAATAATATCTGGCCTCAACGAACACACGACATTATACATATAAACGGAACTAAGTAAAATAATATCTGGCCTCAACGAACACACGACATTATACATATAAACGGAACTAAGTAAAATAATATCTGGCCTCAACGAACACACGACATTATACATATAAACGGAACTAAGTAAAATAATATCTGGCCTCAACGAACACACGACATTATACATATAAACGGAACTAAGTAAAATAATATCTGGCCTCAACGAACACACGACATTATACATATAAACGGAACTAAGTAAAATAATATCTGGCCTCAACGAACACACGACATTATACATATAAACGGAACTAAGTAAAATAATATCTGGCCTCAACGAACACACGACATTATACATATAAACGGAACTAAGTAAAATAATATCTGGCCTCAACGAACACACGACATTATACATATAAACGGAACTAAGTAAAATAATATCTGGCCTCAACGAACACACGACATTATACATATAAACGGAACTAAGTAAAATAATATCTGGCCTCAACGAACACACGACATTATACATATAAACGGAACTAAGTAAAATAATATCTGGCCTCAACGAACACACGACATTATACATATAAACGGAACTAAGTAAAATAATATCTGGCCTCAACGAACACACGACATTATACATATAAACGGAACTAAGTAAAATAATATCTGGCCTCAACGAACACACGACATTATACATATAAACGGAACTAAGTAAAATAATATCTGGCCTCAACGAACACACGACATTATACATATAAACGGAACTAAGTAAAATAATATCTGGCCTCAACGAACACACGACATTATACATATAAACGGAACTAAGTAAAATAATATCTGGCCTCAACGAACACACGACATTATACATATAAACGGAACTAAGTAAAATAATATCTGGCCTCAACGAACACACGACATTATACATATAAACGGAACTAAGTAAAATAATATCTGGCCTCAACGAACACACGACATTATACATATAAACGGAACTAAGTAAAATAATATCTGGCCTCAACGAACACACGACATTATACATATAAACGGAACTAAGTAAAATAATATCTGGCCTCAACGAACACACGACATTATACATATAAACGGAACTAAGTAAAATAATATCTGGCCTCAACGAACACACGACATTATACATATAAACGGAACTAAGTAAAATAATATCTGGCCTCAACGAACACACGACATTATACATATAAACGGAACTAAGTAAAATAATATCTGGCCTCAACGAACACACGACATTATACATATAAACGGAACTAAGTAAAATAATATCTGGCCTCAACGAACACACGACATTATACATATAAACGGAACTAAGTAAAATAATATCTGGCCTCAACGAACACACGACATTATACATATAAACGGAACTAAGTAAAATAATATCTGGCCTCAACGAACACACGACATTATACATATAAACGGAACTAAGTAAAATAATATCTGGCCTCAACGAACACACGACATTATACATATAAACGGAACTAAGTAAAATAATATCTGGCCTCAACGAACACACGACATTATACATATAAACGGAACTAAGTAAAATAATATCTGGCCTCAACGAACACACGACATTATACATATAAACGGAACTAAGTAAAATAATATCTGGCCTCAACGAACACACGACATTATACATATAAACGGAACTAAGTAAAATAATATCTGGCCTCAACGAACACACGACATTATACATATAAACGGAACTAAGTAAAATAATATCTGGCCTCAACGAACACACGACATTATACATATAAACGGAACTAAGTAAAATAATATCTGGCCTCAACGAACACACGACATTATACATATAAACGGAACTAAGTAAAATAATATCTGGCCTCAACGAACACACGACATTATACATATAAACGGAACTAAGTAAAATAATATCTGGCCTCAACGAACACACGACATTATACATATAAACGGAACTAAGTAAAATAATATCTGGCCTCAACGAACACACGACATTATACATATAAACGGAACTAAGTAAAATAATATCTGGCCTCAACGAACACACGACATTATACATATAAACGGAACTAAGTAAAATAATATCTGGCCTCAACGAACACACGACATTATACATATAAACGGAACTAAGTAAAATAATATCTGGCCTCAACGAACACACGACATTATACATATAAACGGAACTAAGTAAAATAATATCTGGCCTCAACGAACACACGACATTATACATATAAACGGAACTAAGTAAAATAATATCTGGCCTCAACGAACACACGACATTATACATATAAACGGAACTAAGTAAAATAATATCTGGCCTCAACGAACACACGACATTATACATATAAACGGAACTAAGTAAAATAATATCTGGCCTCAACGAACACACGACATTATACATATAAACGGAACTAAGTAAAATAATATCTGGCCTCAACGAACACACGACATTATACATATAAACGGAACTAAGTAAAATAATATCTGGCCTCAACGAACACACGACATTATACATATAAACGGAACTAAGTAAAATAATATCTGGCCTCAACGAACACACGACATTATACATATAAACGGAACTAAGTAAAATAATATCTGGCCTCAACGAACACACGACATTATACATATAAACGGAACTAAGTAAAATAATATCTGGCCTCAACGAACACACGACATTATACATATAAACGGAACTAAGTAAAATAATATCTGGCCTCAACGAACACACGACATTATACATATAAACGGAACTAAGTAAAATAATATCTGGCCTCAACGAACACACGACATTATACATATAAACGGAACTAAGTAAAATAATATCTGGCCTCAACGAACACACGACATTATACATATAAACGGAACTAAGTAAAATAATATCTGGCCTCAACGAACACACGACATTATACATATAAACGGAACTAAGTAAAATAATATCTGGCCTCAACGAACACACGACATTATACATATAAACGGAACTAAGTAAAATAATATCTGGCCTCAACGAACACACGACATTATACATATAAACGGAACTAAGTAAAATAATATCTGGCCTCAACGAACACACGACATTATACATATAAACGGAACTAAGTAAAATAATATCTGGCCTCAACGAACACACGACATTATACATATAAACGGAACTAAGTAAAATAATATCTGGCCTCAACGAACACACGACATTATACATATAAACGGAACTAAGTAAAATAATATCTGGCCTCAACGAACACACGACATTATACATATAAACGGAACTAAGTAAAATAATATCTGGCCTCAACGAACACACGACATTATACATATAAACGGAACTAAGTAAAATAATATCTGGCCTCAACGAACACACGACATTATACATATAAACGGAACTAAGTAAAATAATATCTGGCCTCAACGAACACACGACATTATACATATAAACGGAACTAAGTAAAATAATATCTGGCCTCAACGAACACACGACATTATACATATAAACGGAACTAAGTAAAATAATATCTGGCCTCAACGAACACACGACATTATACATATAAACGGAACTAAGTAAAATAATATCTGGCCTCAACGAACACACGACATTATACATATAAACGGAACTAAGTAAAATAATATCTGGCCTCAACGAACACACGACATTATACATATAAACGGAACTAAGTAAAATAATATCTGGCCTCAACGAACACACGACATTATACATATAAACGGAACTAAGTAAAATAATATCTGGCCTCAACGAACACACGACATTATACATATAAACGGAACTAAGTAAAATAATATCTGGCCTCAACGAACACACGACATTATACATATAAACGGAACTAAGTAAAATAATATCTGGCCTCAACGAACACACGACATTATACATATAAACGGAACTAAGTAAAATAATATCTGGCCTCAACGAACACACGACATTATACATATAAACGGAACTAAGTAAAATAATATCTGGCCTCAACGAACACACGACATTATACATATAAACGGAACTAAGTAAAATAATATCTGGCCTCAACGAACACACGACATTATACATATAAACGGAACTAAGTAAAATAATATCTGGCCTCAACGAACACACGACATTATACATATAAACGGAACTAAGTAAAATAATATCTGGCCTCAACGAACACACGACATTATACATATAAACGGAACTAAGTAAAATAATATCTGGCCTCAACGAACACACGACATTATACATATAAACGGAACTAAGTAAAATAATATCTGGCCTCAACGAACACACGACATTATACATATAAACGGAACTAAGTAAAATAATATCTGGCCTCAACGAACACACGACATTATACATATAAACGGAACTAAGTAAAATAATATCTGGCCTCAACGAACACACGACATTATACATATAAACGGAACTAAGTAAAATAATATCTGGCCTCAACGAACACACGACATTATACATATAAACGGAACTAAGTAAAATAATATCTGGCCTCAACGAACACACGACATTATACATATAAACGGAACTAAGTAAAATAATATCTGGCCTCAACGAACACACGACATTATACATATAAACGGAACTAAGTAAAATAATATCTGGCCTCAACGAACACACGACATTATACATATAAACGGAACTAAGTAAAATAATATCTGGCCTCAACGAACACACGACATTATACATATAAACGGAACTAAGTAAAATAATATCTGGCCTCAACGAACACACGACATTATACATATAAACGGAACTAAGTAAAATAATATCTGGCCTCAACGAACACACGACATTATACATATAAACGGAACTAAGTAAAATAATATCTGGCCTCAACGAACACACGACATTATACATATAAACGGAACTAAGTAAAATAATATCTGGCCTCAACGAACACACGACATTATACATATAAACGGAACTAAGTAAAATAATATCTGGCCTCAACGAACACACGACATTATACATATAAACGGAACTAAGTAAAATAATATCTGGCCTCAACGAACACACGACATTATACATATAAACGGAACTAAGTAAAATAATATCTGGCCTCAACGAACACACGACATTATACATATAAACGGAACTAAGTAAAATAATATCTGGCCTCAACGAACACACGACATTATACATATAAACGGAACTAAGTAAAATAATATCTGGCCTCAACGAACACACGACATTATACATATAAACGGAACTAAGTAAAATAATATCTGGCCTCAACGAACACACGACATTATACATATAAACGGAACTAAGTAAAATAATATCTGGCCTCAACGAACACACGACATTATACATATAAACGGAACTAAGTAAAATAATATCTGGCCTCAACGAACACACGACATTATACATATAAACGGAACTAAGTAAAATAATATCTGGCCTCAACGAACACACGACATTATACATATAAACGGAACTAAGTAAAATAATATCTGGCCTCAACGAACACACGACATTATACATATAAACGGAACTAAGTAAAATAATATCTGGCCTCAACGAACACACGACATTATACATATAAACGGAACTAAGTAAAATAATATCTGGCCTCAACGAACACACGACATTATACATATAAACGGAACTAAGTAAAATAATATCTGGCCTCAACGAACACACGACATTATACATATAAACGGAACTAAGTAAAATAATATCTGGCCTCAACGAACACACGACATTATACATATAAACGGAACTAAGTAAAATAATATCTGGCCTCAACGAACACACGACATTATACATATAAACGGAACTAAGTAAAATAATATCTGGCCTCAACGAACACACGACATTATACATATAAACGGAACTAAGTAAAATAATATCTGGCCTCAACGAACACACGACATTATACATATAAACGGAACTAAGTAAAATAATATCTGGCCTCAACGAACACACGACATTATACATATAAACGGAACTAAGTAAAATAATATCTGGCCTCAACGAACACACGACATTATACATATAAACGGAACTAAGTAAAATAATATCTGGCCTCAACGAACACACGACATTATACATATAAACGGAACTAAGTAAAATAATATCTGGCCTCAACGAACACACGACATTATACATATAAACGGAACTAAGTAAAATAATATCTGGCCTCAACGAACACACGACATTATACATATAAACGGAACTAAGTAAAATAATATCTGGCCTCAACGAACACACGACATTATACATATAAACGGAACTAAGTAAAATAATATCTGGCCTCAACGAACACACGACATTATACATATAAACGGAACTAAGTAAAATAATATCTGGCCTCAACGAACACACGACATTATACATATAAACGGAACTAAGTAAAATAATATCTGGCCTCAACGAACACACGACATTATACATATAAACGGAACTAAGTAAAATAATATCTGGCCTCAACGAACACACGACATTATACATATAAACGGAACTAAGTAAAATAATATCTGGCCTCAACGAACACACGACATTATACATATAAACGGAACTAAGTAAAATAATATCTGGCCTCAACGAACACACGACATTATACATATAAACGGAACTAAGTAAAATAATATCTGGCCTCAACGAACACACGACATTATACATATAAACGGAACTAAGTAAAATAATATCTGGCCTCAACGAACACACGACATTATACATATAAACGGAACTAAGTAAAATAATATCTGGCCTCAACGAACACACGACATTATACATATAAACGGAACTAAGTAAAATAATATCTGGCCTCAACGAACACACGACATTATACATATAAACGGAACTAAGTAAAATAATATCTGGCCTCAACGAACACACGACATTATACATATAAACGGAACTAAGTAAAATAATATCTGGCCTCAACGAACACACGACATTATACATATAAACGGAACTAAGTAAAATAATATCTGGCCTCAACGAACACACGACATTATACATATAAACGGAACTAAGTAAAATAATATCTGGCCTCAACGAACACACGACATTATACATATAAACGGAACTAAGTAAAATAATATCTGGCCTCAACGAACACACGACATTATACATATAAACGGAACTAAGTAAAATAATATCTGGCCTCAACGAACACACGACATTATACATATAAACGGAACTAAGTAAAATAATATCTGGCCTCAACGAACACACGACATTATACATATAAACGGAACTAAGTAAAATAATATCTGGCCTCAACGAACACACGACATTATACATATAAACGGAACTAAGTAAAATAATATCTGGCCTCAACGAACACACGACATTATACATATAAACGGAACTAAGTAAAATAATATCTGGCCTCAACGAACACACGACATTATACATATAAACGGAACTAAGTAAAATAATATCTGGCCTCAACGAACACACGACATTATACATATAAACGGAACTAAGTAAAATAATATCTGGCCTCAACGAACACACGACATTATACATATAAACGGAACTAAGTAAAATAATATCTGGCCTCAACGAACACACGACATTATACATATAAACGGAACTAAGTAAAATAATATCTGGCCTCAACGAACACACGACATTATACATATAAACGGAACTAAGTAAAATAATATCTGGCCTCAACGAACACACGACATTATACATATAAACGGAACTAAGTAAAATAATATCTGGCCTCAACGAACACACGACATTATACATATAAACGGAACTAAGTAAAATAATATCTGGCCTCAACGAACACACGACATTATACATATAAACGGAACTAAGTAAAATAATATCTGGCCTCAACGAACACACGACATTATACATATAAACGGAACTAAGTAAAATAATATCTGGCCTCAACGAACACACGACATTATACATATAAACGGAACTAAGTAAAATAATATCTGGCCTCAACGAACACACGACATTATACATATAAACGGAACTAAGTAAAATAATATCTGGCCTCAACGAACACACGACATTATACATATAAACGGAACTAAGTAAAATAATATCTGGCCTCAACGAACACACGACATTATACATATAAACGGAACTAAGTAAAATAATATCTGGCCTCAACGAACACACGACATTATACATATAAACGGAACTAAGTAAAATAATATCTGGCCTCAACGAACACACGACATTATACATATAAACGGAACTAAGTAAAATAATATCTGGCCTCAACGAACACACGACATTATACATATAAACGGAACTAAGTAAAATAATATCTGGCCTCAACGAACACACGACATTATACATATAAACGGAACTAAGTAAAATAATATCTGGCCTCAACGAACACACGACATTATACATATAAACGGAACTAAGTAAAATAATATCTGGCCTCAACGAACACACGACATTATACATATAAACGGAACTAAGTAAAATAATATCTGGCCTCAACGAACACACGACATTATACATATAAACGGAACTAAGTAAAATAATATCTGGCCTCAACGAACACACGACATTATACATATAAACGGAACTAAGTAAAATAATATCTGGCCTCAACGAACACACGACATTATACATATAAACGGAACTAAGTAAAATAATATCTGGCCTCAACGAACACACGACATTATACATATAAACGGAACTAAGTAAAATAATATCTGGCCTCAACGAACACACGACATTATACATATAAACGGAACTAAGTAAAATAATATCTGGCCTCAACGAACACACGACATTATACATATAAACGGAACTAAGTAAAATAATATCTGGCCTCAACGAACACACGACATTATACATATAAACGGAACTAAGTAAAATAATATCTGGCCTCAACGAACACACGACATTATACATATAAACGGAACTAAGTAAAATAATATCTGGCCTCAACGAACACACGACATTATACATATAAACGGAACTAAGTAAAATAATATCTGGCCTCAACGAACACACGACATTATACATATAAACGGAACTAAGTAAAATAATATCTGGCCTCAACGAACACACGACATTATACATATAAACGGAACTAAGTAAAATAATATCTGGCCTCAACGAACACACGACATTATACATATAAACGGAACTAAGTAAAATAATATCTGGCCTCAACGAACACACGACATTATACATATAAACGGAACTAAGTAAAATAATATCTGGCCTCAACGAACACACGACATTATACATATAAACGGAACTAAGTAAAATAATATCTGGCCTCAACGAACACACGACATTATACATATAAACGGAACTAAGTAAAATAATATCTGGCCTCAACGAACACACGACATTATACATATAAACGGAACTAAGTAAAATAATATCTGGCCTCAACGAACACACGACATTATACATATAAACGGAACTAAGTAAAATAATATCTGGCCTCAACGAACACACGACATTATACATATAAACGGAACTAAGTAAAATAATATCTGGCCTCAACGAACACACGACATTATACATATAAACGGAACTAAGTAAAATAATATCTGGCCTCAACGAACACACGACATTATACATATAAACGGAACTAAGTAAAATAATATCTGGCCTCAACGAACACACGACATTATACATATAAACGGAACTAAGTAAAATAATATCTGGCCTCAACGAACACACGACATTATACATATAAACGGAACTAAGTAAAATAATATCTGGCCTCAACGAACACACGACATTATACATATAAACGGAACTAAGTAAAATAATATCTGGCCTCAACGAACACACGACATTATACATATAAACGGAACTAAGTAAAATAATATCTGGCCTCAACGAACACACGACATTATACATATAAACGGAACTAAGTAAAATAATATCTGGCCTCAACGAACACACG
>JBAIZL010000022.1:110000-125000 GCA_036971475.1 Prosapia bicincta | reverse complement strand
TAAAATAATTTATATTAATAACTGTAGTACATATTTACATAGCGAATTTAACTTCCTTTGTATCAAACTTACATGTTACCTGTGTTTTCTAAACTTATGTTCTAGTACAATTTTAAATTATGTAAACAGAATAATTAGTTTATGCTTTCCACGCATTGCTAATTATCCTCAAATACACATAAAACGGTTTAGGTTCCTATTTTAGACATGCTTTTCATATTTTTCTATAGAAAAATATATAGCTCTCAAATGGAATGGTGTTTGATAAACTATGAATATATGATTTTGAGGTGCCTTGGAAATATGTTAAGTTACATTTCTTTAACTACATTTCCTTGATACAATTAGGGAATTTTAAACAATATTAGACAATATATATTATAACCTCACTTATTTAAAAATTTTACGTTTAGGTTAAATTATAATTACCTTACTTTTCTGTAGTCACACCTTCAGGTTTCTAAATAATTAACCATCATATAAATGTAGCATCACATATATTTATTCATTTGACATATAATTATTACAAATTATACCACATTACACTAATACGATGCATTGATTGATTGCTTAACTAATACTACAATTACTAAAAAGGTGGCCTCTTGAGGATTTAGGTTTTTAATACAATAAAGTTTAATAATTACAGTGTTATTTGCTCCTTCTCTTGGAACGTTATTACGGGATCTTCTATAAAGTATAAAAAAATAGTATAATTTTGTATATATACAATGAAATTAAATAGGTTCTGAATTTACTAATTTAAAAAGCTAGATTGGCTAAATCTAATGTAAGAAGGATAGTACTTATTGTTTGTTGAGTTCCTGGAATTCTGACCGTTAACTGCTTCACTGCACTTTTACGCATAAATAACTCCCCTAATTTCTTTATTATCTGCCTAGTTTATTCACGTCGCACTATTAAAATTTACACATAAAAAAACTAACAATTCCCTTAACCCTTCTAACAAATTTAACCCTTTTTAAAATATTGCTTACAACTTTTCCCCCCGCAAATACGTCTGCACACTTCTGAGGTTTCTCCAAAATTTAGTCTCTTAGCCGAAGATTTTAGTTTTTAAGAACTAAAGGTGAAATGTTCCTTTCCCAGGTTATCATAAGGAATTCTTTTCTCAATAGGTTTCGCACAACACAGGTTTATATAATATACATACATTATAAATATAGTGATACGTTTTCTTATAATATAATTAATGAATAAAAAACTATAATAATATAGGCTAAAAAACTGTATTTTTTTAATCGTTTTATATAGGCCTATATACGCTTTTTTAAACAATGATAAAACTGGACTTCTTACTATATATATTGATCTTTATTTCTGTTAATAATATTTCATAACGTTGTTTATCGTTTTCTAACAATAAAGCATTGTTATTCGTTGACGGGTTTCGGATTAACTCCATTATGAAAATCATAAGCCCTCTTAAGTAAAGCTACTCGAAATATTACACCAAGAACCATCAAGGATACATTTAAGAATTTTTCTTTAGTTTTATTCTATATAAATTCCTGCAGTTTTTATATATGTTTAATTTTCTATAATAAATTTGAAATATTGAGCATTTTATTTTAAGTGAGGTTATAATACAATCTGTGCTTGGTATTTAGTTGAAAGATTAGTTTTGGAGCTTTTAGTAATGCTAAAGTGGACTCAGTATTTAAATCAATGCCATGGCAAATGTTTCCATTTGCAATATGAAACCGAAACACAAGGACACTTTAGAATGCTCATGTATAGAATTAAATATTTAGTAATTCAATCCTAATTACTTTCAATCTTTTACTTTAATTTTTATTATAAAAATCTGGATTTATTTGAATACTTTTTAATGTATTTAAGAAAGACCGTATTAATAATATTAACTCACTGATTAAACACACTTTAATGTACACTTACGTACGTTATTATTATGTTGTTATAGCTAAGATTTTGTATTTTTCATTTACCTGGTGGTGTGAAATTAAAATTACTGCCTGGGGGAAACATTTTTAAAATTTGGTGAAAAATGGTGCATTTCCACTGACTGGTCCATAGACTGATTCAATTTTGTGCAACTATATTGAATACCTATTTATTGTTTAGTTGGAAAAACTATTAGCAGAGCAAACCAAATAGCCCGGCTGGCGCTAGTTGAACAACCCTTATATATATATATATATATATATATATATATATATATATATATATATATATATATATATATATATATATATATATATATGCAGTTACAGCTGATTCAGTTTCAGTACTGTTTATTTTGGTGCATATGGTATTTTGTAAATATCTGCTCCCAGTAAACATTTTTTAGTCTAATATCCATGCATACTCTGATGACCAATGAAAGTAAAAAGTAATTAAATATAAACTTAAAGACAATTTCAGAGGTAATTACTACATTGATGTACTAATTGTCCCTAGTCGCAGTTTTTACGCATCAGTCTAGATTCGGTTTTTCCTATTATCTCTCTCTACGTAAAACCACATCCATAGAAACAATACACGTTGCTACAGAGATATATTGGTTTAGGAATGAAACAATGTGCCCCGATTAGTAAGCTTGCAGACATTAGCTGAATCAACAATATTTCATAATCGCATTAGGGCTTTACGTAGCCAGAACCATTATAAAGTACCATCAGCTTTTCGCCAGGTTATTAATCTGTTGTTTCCCAAGCCTGGCTTCTTTCCTCAATTAAATTAAATTCTACCATTACGCTGACCCACGATCCTTGGATTAAAGAATCCATTTCATCACTCGTTGAAACAATCTGCTTAAGGAACCATTATCCTCTGTGGCAGACCCCCCCCTCCCGCGCGCCTGCCTCCTAATGGCCTCGCACCAATTATCCGCTACGGCCAATCTCTCAAGTATACAGTTAGTATGCTGCGAATTTATACACTAATATACTTTTATAATATCTTGATATACATTGAATCGAGAGGGAGAGAGAGAGAGAGAGAGAGGGATAGGAAATTGGCAGAAATATAGAAACCAAGATAAACAAACCCACAGCCTCACGCACACGAATACAGAGAGAGGCAGACAGAAAGAGAGAAATCTGTCTCTCTTTCACATACACACGCACACACATATATATATATATATATATATATATATATATATATAGAGAGAGAGAGAGAGAGAGAGAGAGAGAGAAAGAGAGCGAGAGAAAAAGAGAGACAGACAGACAGATATCGAGAACTAGTCACTCCCACAGACACACACACACACACACACACACACACACACACACACACACACGAGTCTGCTTGACAAACAGACAAGAGAGGTGGACAGAGAAAGAGAGAAAGAGAGAGAGAGAGAGAGAGAGAGAGAGAGAGAGAGAGAGAGAGAGAGAGACAGACAGACAGACAGACTGATATCAAGAGCTAGTCACTCTAACAGACACACACACTCACACACACACACACACACACACACACGGGTCTGCTTGACAGACAGAAAGAGAGGCGGACAGAGAGAGAGGGATGTAACGAGAGTAAGAATTAATTACAAGTAGAAATCACCGTAGTCTAATAATTTACTCCTTTATTAAAAATTTTCAGTTATAAAGTTACATAATATTCGTCATACAAATTGTTGAAATCGTTTTATACCAACATCGGTAAAGATTGTACATCTTAAGGAAATGTAATCCGGAGCCCATGTCTGGCGACCTATCTCTGAAGTCAAGGAACACAACGGTGTATGCCCTGTGGAGAATGTACTGCCCATTATATGAGTCCACACTCCCAAGTATTCAAACTCACACTCTTGACTACCGCCCGGGGGACTAGCTTACTGAATGGCCTGGACTGGAAACCAGCCCCCCCACCCCTGGAACGAGAGGAACTCCTTGAGGCACTACGGTTTCATCCTGGCTCGGAACTACTCGGGTACAACAGGTCAGGCCTCAATGCAATATAATATAAACTGTATAACTAAATTACTACACAACTGTTTGAGAATTTCTAAATAAATATTAAAAATTTTTAACGATCAATATTTTAAATTACTAATTAATTTTTAAAATTTACTAATATAGATGATATGAAAAGGTAGGCGATCCTTAAGGTATTCCCTTACTAAAAACTAAATATAATATAATATCAGACGATAGTCAATATAAAACAAAGACAAAATAAAAACAAGACTCGCTTGAATTCAAGTAGAAAACATATATTTTCAGTTGTTTGACCCTGCTAACTAGAGCCAATTTCTTTCGTACTCCCGCTATCCTGGCCCTTACTCTCATCTCTCTCTCTCTCTCTCTTCGTCTCTTTCTTTCTCTCCTTCTCACTCACTCTGTC
Source organism: Prosapia bicincta (assembly GCA_036971475.1). Lineage (NCBI taxonomy): Eukaryota > Metazoa > Arthropoda > Insecta > Hemiptera > Cercopidae > Prosapia > Prosapia bicincta. The sequence goes on along the minus strand of JBAIZL010000022.1, from coordinate 120,665 downwards.
TCTCTCTTTCTATATGTCTATCTTTCTTTTTCTTTCTATCTCTATCTCTCTCCCTCTCTTTCTATCTGTCTCTCTCTTTGTGTTTCCTCCCACTCTCTCTCTTTCTGTTTGTCTCCTCCCTCTTTCTCTGTCTGTCTCACTCCGTATTTCACATAACATTCCGTACTCCTCTTCCTATACGAAGATGTAGGTAAGAGATATTTTCATCTGACCCCAGTAGAGAGTAGGTATACCTTAAGCCTGTAACAGTACCGTGAGGAAGTACAACATCATCTCGTCTTAGATCCACATGAAAATAAGGAAAAACTTTTAATTTTCAGTAATAGAAAGACTGTAAGTATATTTCTCTAAAGAAGTAGATGGTTATACTCAACAGGCTATTGAACAATGAAAGGTTTACTTATGTGGATTTCTTGTAAACACTCAAAGAGTCGATTCAGTTCATTAGAACCAGTTCAAGGTCGTGCGACTCGGGGTCATGATTTTTGCAATGAAGTTCTAACCTCTAGACGACACACTTAATGCACTGCAACGCCCAGATTTGTACGGTTCTGTTATTAAGCCTTTCCTCGGACATTTTAGAAAATAAACTGGATTCGTATAGTAAAAGTGGTTTTAGTTTCCCGGTGTATTAGTTCGACAAAGGTTGCAGAGTTCTAGTTTTCCAATTTAGGAAGATTTATAAAATATTATTAAAATTCTTATCAATGGAGAAATATTACAAAAATGCAATAAGTCATCTGATTGTTGAGTCTTATACTATGACTATGATCCTTCCGAATATTCCGCTGTATACAATAAGAACGGTACAACAATATTCCTTATTTATATCCTGGGTCTGGGCCCCCAGAATCCGCCCAGCACTCGTGGCAACCATCCTCTAGCGAGCTGCCTCCGTCCCACGGGCAAAAGAAACAAGATTGATTACCCATTCACCAAGCATGATGGAAATTCAGGAGGTAGGGAAATGAAGCAGAACGGTAAATGTAGCCGAGAGTGGGATGAAACGATCTAGCAATAAATCAACCCTCGCTAGATCACGCAGGAACGCTATGATATCTTTAAGGAGGGATATTACCACACATACACCTGGTTAGGGAGCCTATGGCACGAGAAACATGCACTACTTCTGCAGCCTGCTCGATACTTGCAAAACCAAATTAGCAGCTCCGTTGGGGCTGCAATATTCTTAATTCATAAAGTTATTTATTAAACATAATGACCGGTTACACAAGGACACAAGAAGTTTGAATTACTTTGCACGATGTACGTTACTTCAAGTAACACCGAAGGCACTGTGTACAACAGGTAGCCCGCGGCGGCCTAGCCGTGCAGAGAACATAACCTAGAAATATATCAGTCGTACTATTTACGGCGTCATGTTATCTACGGAATGAAACTAGTGCGTGTAGATTACGCAACTTTCTAATGGACCGCATTACCTATAACAAGGCTGTGCACTGCAATAGATCACTCACAGATAGGTACAAGATTATTTACGTATAGGAAAGTAGCAGAGCACACAGATTAATGGCTATTTCGCGGACAGGGTCGTAAAATAGAGTGAAACTACGATGTGTAGATTGCCGGCGAATGTTTGTAATCTGCGACCGTTTCCTGCTGGTGAAATCTACTATATGACTCTAAAGTAACGCAAATGTAGCTTCTTACTGACGCATTTTCTTGCTATATATACTCTTAAGCATTGGGTTTGTTTTTAAGTATCGAGTTTATTTGTATTTAAGAGCTACATTTGATAAAAGTTTATAAAACTTTTATTTAAAGTCATAATTATTGTTTTCTATTAAAATTAAAGAGAAGAAGTAGGAAAATATTAAAATACATTCACAATTGAAAAGAAAGTTTTGTTCAGGCGCTCGTAGTAATTTCGACAGAAGATATAACAAAATAGAGCTAATAGTTTCGCAATGTTTCAACTGCAATCGCCGAAAATATGAATTTATAAATTTTTAATTTAATTTTTACATTATTATTTGAGGAATGTATTTTATAAAGACTAAAATTTATTGTAGCTATTAATAAAATAATGTGAATAACAAAAACACATAAATTAGACGTTTCAGGATACAAATTTTTTAACAACAATATAAATCAGTTCTTTAAAACTTATAAGACAGTATAAAATAGTTTACCTTTAAAAAATTGGATTAAAACACGTAACATAATATTATCATTATAGTGAATTATTTCTTTTGAGATTTATGAAAAAGTAAATAAATTAATATATTTATTAACCTATAAAAACTATTTAATACTAATATACGTGTAAAATGGCTTTTCTACAACATAACCTACAACACAAGATCAGCTGTTACATGACATCATACGTTGCAAGGTATATGCTGTAAGGTATGCGTTTCAGAAATAGCGTGACGCGAAAGCAATGATTTAATCCTTTGTTTTGTTCACCGTGGGTAAAGAAATTATCACTTCAGAAATTTAAATCTATGTCACAAAGGTAAATATCAAAAAGTTCACTCAAAATCTCATAGCTCACCAGTTTATTAATACAAACTGCCTAGTTTCGACAATTATATGCCTTCATCAATACAATATATGCGAATTGTAGCATGAATTAATTTATAAACCTGTAATAATGAAAGCACTTAAAGAAAGGGTCTCACAACGCATACACTAGTGTATTTACTCACAATATATATTGATTTAATGTCTGTTAATAACTATTATTTTTTTATATAAGCTAATGACAGATCACAGACAATTTTGCTTTTTTAAACACTCAACCTTTCAATACATTTATTATGTTTATTATAAAACACAATAAAAGCTGTTGATTTTTATTATGTTTCAAACATAATCAAATGTTTTATATAATGTTATATATTTTATAAATCGTAAGATATGTTGTATGATTTTTTTAATTAAAACTGAGCTCTTGAAAAGGAATTTCGGAAAGGAATTCGAGACGTTTAGTGTTTAAAAAAGCAAAATTGTCTGTAACCTGTCACTAGCCTATATAAAAAACCACAATATATTTACTCACAATAGCCAAAGAATCACTCTCATTTTAATACTATCACAAAAACGGAGTATTTACGCAAGCCGTGACAGGTTACAAGCGGTGCAAACTAAATACTGCAAAGTGTAAGACAAGCTGTATGTAGGGACACTCTCTTAAGTAACATATCGTGACTAAAAGTTTATTCATGTGCTTGAGATAGTGGGCTCAGTCATGACTTAGCAATGTGAGGTCCCATGTTCAAAGAGTTTCCTGTTATATTTTATAATTTTAATTCAATTCAATGTAACAAAGGTAAAACAGTTGACTCAAAATCTCACTAAAAGTTATTATTAAACACACACACACTAGTTCACAACAGAATACTCTTCTGCAGTAGCCAAGCACTGAGGAAGGCGACATCGTCGCCGAAACTAGTATCTCGTGAACTAGTGTGGTTATTTATTAAAAGCTAATTTTTGGTGAGATTTTGAGTTCACTATTTTGACTCTTACTTTTGTGAATAGTTCTCACTAGCTAAGCTCTATCTAACTAGAAATCAATTCAATATGTTTATGCTAAAATAATAATTCTCACTGATAAAAAAAATATTTGAATTATAATTTACAAATAGAGAGCTTGTTAGAAACGATAAGACGTGTAAAAGGTCTCAGGTCAGTCCACTTATCTAGAGCTTTCTCTTTATTTTATAACGTGTTATTTAAGGCCTATTAAATTACATGGATTTCAGTTTAATTTAATGAATATATTAAGTACAATAATTAGCAACGTATTTTGTAATAAATCTAGCGGACTGGGGAAAGTTGCAGCGTAAATAACTGCGTAGGCCTATGTGTGTTGATAAATGCTAAAATGGGTGAGAATTACCGGAGAGTTACATCTTGTCTGGGGAAGGACTTAGGACGAAACATTGAAAATCAGTAGAGAGAGAAAATATTTTAGCTGTAAATTATAAAAATTATTACAATAAAAATATTGGAAACAACCCCAATACCACAAAAAATAATCATATAGCCTATAACAAATAAAACAAGTTACTTAAGATTAAACACTTATGTACATTTCGATGACCATGTTATCATCATCAGAGGGTTTTATTACAAAAATACAATCTAGCAAATAAAAAGTTACAAACTAGAGGATCACTGGATGACATGGACATTGGAATGTACATAAGGGTTTAATCTTAAGTAGCTTGTTTTATTTGTTATGTTTTATTATTTGTGTGGTATTGGCGTTTTTCCAATATTTTCATTTTAATATATTGTACCACTGTGCTAATTAATGGAAAATTGTACGTTGTTAAAAACAAAAGACTTTACTTGCGAACCTGGATCTTTATCCTACTTTGCTTGTTACATTTTCTTTGGCCTAGTTTCCAGGTAACATATTAAGTATTAAAGCCGTAGCAAATATTTTAATTTAAATTCTTAACCACAAAAAATAAACCAACTTGTAAGAGAATGTAGGTAGAAGACCAAGTTTCTTTCTGTGAGGGAAATGTAATAACGGCTGTAAACGCTTTTGACAACGTCACCTAAATTAAAAATTCCAGTGACTGCCAACAAATAATCACCTATAGGAAGCAGCGATACAATTACAACACACCTTCCGTTTGGTGTTTACTTGTCAAGTATTATCGTTTACATAATGTGGTTTTATTATTTACGAATGTAAATTTGTTAGAGTGATTTTGAACAAACTAAAACTCTAATAGTAATAGGACTGACTACGCCAAGAAATGAGAGAAAAAAATATAAACCTAAAATTTGAACGTACACAATATCAAGAGCACAGTGGTACAATATATTACAATAAAAATACTGAAAAGAACCCCAATACCACAAAAATAATCAAAAATAACAAATTAAACAAGTTACTTAAGATTAAACCCTTATGTACATTTCGATGACCATGTCATCATCATCAGAGGGTCTTGTTACAAAATACAATCTAGTACACAAGAAGTTACAAACTAGAATGATTCAAACTAGATCACTCTAGTTTGTAACTTCTTGTGTGCTAGATTGTATTTTGTAACAAGACCCTCTGATGATGATGACAAGGTCATCGAAATGTAAATAAGGGTTTAATCTTAAGTAACTTGTTTTATTTGTTATTTTTGATTATTTTTGTAGTATTGGGATTCTTTTCAATATTTTTATTCTAAAATTTGAAGATTAAGAATGTAATTATTTTAATAAATTTATTATGTTAATATAATTGTAGGCAATTTAATTTCATTTAAAAATCAATTGCTTTGTTTGTGTGTATGTATGTTTTCATATTTTCTTCTAAATTCTAAAAAACAATATTTGTTAGGTTAAGATTTGATAAAATACACAATTATAAATTTGCTGTTATATGAGTTTGTCTAAGGTAATACGTTGCACAATTGCGTTTTTTGTTTCCAATAATTAAAATCATTTCCTTAATGAAGAAACCTTTTATGAAGGAAAATACAGCTGATGAGCGAGCCAGTAAATATTTGTTTTAATAACAGCAACGTCTCGGCAACGTTTTTGTTCCCTTATCAAGCTTGAACTGTTTTGCTATTGGAACAAAATAAAACGATAATAAATACCCGTGAATTTGCTTGTTAAAAAACACTTTGCACAACACGACCAGGTTGCACTCGGCCAGTATGTACGTGTAAAATATATAAATACAGTATTAAATTTATAAAAGAAAAATTATTTTATATTATTAGTGAGAGATGATACATTGAAGTTGCTTCTTGCGGCGCCAGAAATGAACTGTTTCTTTATCTCACTTCTTTTTGAGAAACAAATATGACATTGGAAAACAAAATGTAAGTTTAATGTTTGGTCAAGTGTTACCAACCACTAACTACACACATGCGAGCTCTCCGATCTTTTCTTGTGACCACTTCCTTTCTAACTAAAAACATAAATGTTTCCTTCAAACACAGAGGCTATGAAAGTGAAAAGGTTTGTATTTCTGTTGGTAACGCTGGCCAACGGGAGTGATTTCAATAACGTGTCTACCCCACTTCCTGCCGAAGAAAGCGAATATAGGTCTAAGGAGAGGAAATGGGTTTGCAGGTTTTGTCGATGGTTGTAGAGTTTCGTCGTTTCTTGGGAACCTGTGTTGACTTTATCAAGAAGGCTGGGCGGACCTAACCAAAATGGTGGAAGGATATGTTTTTTTTCAAGCGTTGTGAAGTGCAATTGTAATATATATTTTCTATTCGGGACAGTTTCGGCGCAGTAAATGCTTGGAAATTGGAGAAGTTATTTATACCAAATAAGGTAATCAATTTCAAAACATGAGGACATTTGGTTTTATTTCAAAATGAACTTTTACACATAAAGTATTCCATAAAAACTCAACTTCTCGACAGTTTGCCCCACATCTCTTGCTACAACTATAAAATATCAGTTTCAATAATTCCACTTCTAGATTTACCACTACTAAACTGAGGTAAATTATCCAACCCTAATCGTTAGGGAGAATATTTGTACCCCATCGCATGGAATTTTGACCAAAAGGTTTTTAATTTTTAAGCTGTTCAAACGCCCCAGAAACCATTTTGCAGGGGCTGTAAAGCGTGTTATTTGTAATTTCATTGAGCTCGATATTTGTAATTTTTTTGTCGTTTAAAAATAAAGTTTTGTGTAGAACGCGCAATTTTTAAGCCTATATTTGGATTATTTTAAGCAAAATTTTCAGATAAAATTAAAATGTTTTAACTGAAATTTTATATTTGAAATCTGAAATATTAAGGTCTCTAAAGTGGGCCAACATCTTGAACATATTGTTGCAACATTAGATCAGGCTATTGTACTTGGGTTATGTTGAATATTTATTGCGACATTATTTTTTTCAACTTTTCGTAATACTTCACATCTCCTTATACGTAACTTGTTCAAATTTCCCATCGTTAGTAAAATACTTTTTATTTACCCTCTCAACTCCAAATACATTAGCTATTTTTAAGCCTGTAGTGGATGACACTTGAGGTTAATACAGTTTTTTCAAATATTAAATGATTAATTACAATTAATTGATTTTTGTTTTATATGGGAGAAAAACTTATTTCGTCCCATTTGGCTTAAAATTAGTGATTCCATATGATTTCATAAAACATCTGATTTTATCTTTTAGGTTATGTGGTAAAGCAGCTGTTTTAACGCATAGGTTATGTTAATTTATTTATATTAATTGTGATTATTTAATAAAAAGTTACTTAAAAAAATTTCTTTGTTGATCCAAAAATGGAAACAAATTAAATAAATTAAGACTGTTAGCATGAAAATAAACTTTCTTTTAAAATATCCAGTAAAATGCTTTGTAAAGATTTTATGAGTCCCTTGAAAATATTTCTTTTAATAACGCATTTAATTGAATTAAAGCGTTTAATAATAAAATTAGAGGTTATTTAAGGGTTATTGCTTAAAATAAGTCAGTAGTATGACAGATCTTGATCACGAAATACACAACTTAGATTTTGAAGGCAAACGTATGCCTATATTATATTTGGAGACAGAAATTCTAATAAAAGAAATGTACCGACAAGAAGTATGTAGTAAGTGGGGTGCAGGCGTACTCATGACAGTTGGTTTGAAAGGACTAAGGAATTCAAGGACGTTAACGGAAAGGCGAACGACCCGTCGGCAGCCCACTATTAATAATTACCCCGCACATATGCACGAACGTAGAGTGTGTACAGGGCGAAAGAGGAGACGTCCCCAGATCGGCCTGTTTGCGAGCTTCGCCTTCTAGCATTGACAGATTAACGGTACTGCGGCGGACACGGTCGTGACGTGGAGGCGAGCGCGCGCTAAGAGTGGCCGACAAATTATTGGAACCTAATAGAACCAGTTCAGACCGACCGAAGACAATATGATCCATTAGTATTGGGAATGTTTTCTGATATGGGATCACCTATTACCTCTTATATTTCCACGGAAGAAGATTTAGCCTAAAGTTCTCAACTTCAATTTGTGCGGTTGTCATGGTTAAGCTCACAACGGAATGTTTCCTAAGGATGGAATTTTAATACGATCTATTTTAAGATAAAACGTCATATAATCTTTCGCACCAACTACTTGTAAAAAGCAAGATTAAACATAACCATAGCGACAAACGCATTTGAAACCTTAATTAGCCCAGTATTTATTTTATGAACAAAACAGAATTAGTATTTAAAAAAATTATAAGTAACAAAATGTATTATATTATTTTAATTATTACCTTTATTATTGTTTTATTATTTTTATTTATTTTATCCATTTTTCGACTATTTTATATTTACTTTTGTTTTCTTCTATTATAAATTTCAATATTAGTATTACGAAACCCATATATAAATAAACATCACAATAAATAAATATTTACCTGGTATCTTATTATTCGATTACTTTGTAGATATAATTTGATTCTGGTCTAATTGAGGAACTTTTGAAAATCTTAATTTAGTTATCAAAGCTGTATAGAAACGAGTCTTGTAAGAATGACGCATTATTATTTGTTGTGGACGTAACATACGTATTTATTAATTACACCGTAGTATTTAGTCAGAATTTTGATACGTTTTCGCGATGTTTATCTTAATAGGCTTATTATTGAAATGTGAAATATAATTATAAATGCATAATTATTCTTATCAATCATGATTTCTTCTTTATTGCAATCTTTCTGCCTCGTTCTCTCTCGCTCTGTGAGTGTGTGTGTGTGTGTGTGTGTGTGTGTGTGTGTGTGTGTGTGTGTGTGCGTGTGTGTGGTGTGTGTGTGTGTGTGTGTGTGTGTGTGTGCGCGCGCGCGCGCGCGTGTTCGTGTGGGTGGGTTTAGTATTGATAACGTAGTTTAATGGTCAAGCCCAAGGATCAACTCCCTTCGCCTTCTCACCTCTCCATACAGTAGCACATCAATCATTGTACACCTAACATCCTGCCAAACCTGACACTTCTTCCGATGCTCACCACTCAGCATTAATAATAGACGTATGTTTCCTTCATAATGTACAAACCTCAGTTGCTCCAAGATGTAGTTTATAAGAATGTGCTCCAAGGTACCCATAACCATTCGAATATTCGAGATCACCGAGCTGCGTGGAAGATCTAGAATTTATCGTCTATACAATACTTGCAAGGATTTGTCCACAGCCTTTTTGATATTTCTTTTGGCGTGACTTATACATGCCTTTTAGATAAAGTATCAGCTTCCTTATGGCCAATGATATAACCCCTTGGCATCTTATGGTCCATCGCTGCCATGGATATCTCCAGTACCACTGCTTGTCGGAGCTCATACGACACTACTCCTACAAGAAGGGGCTTTCTGACTGTGAATGGATTGCTTCTACAGCTGTTGCCTTTAGGTCTTGTTCAACTCTATATTTAGTAGAAGCTTCAGTTCTGAAGTGACCTTTAGAGTTTATTATTATGAAATGGACAAAAGACCATGACATAGAAGATGCTATGCGAGCGTGCGCGAGTCTGTATATTCATTACCCACATTTTTAAAATATATTAACTTATTTCTGGGCACTACATTTATTTACACCCATGTACAAAGAAATCGATTGACTAGTAACCTTTTATATATTTATGAGTCAATAATGACAGCAATCACATAAAAAAATTGTAAATTTACATTATCAATAAATAACAAATAACTCTTATTTTAGTTGTTTTAAAGATACAAAAAACTACTTCAAAAGGTTACTATGCTTCTAAAATTAATAAAACTTGATATTTTAAAAGAGACCTTTTATTGATTAGTTTTTGTTTCTTCAAGACCTTTTTCTTTCTTAACAATACAACAATACTAACAATACAGAGATAATACGCTAAAGCTTGAAAACTATTTATTACTCTCCAGTTACATATGATATTTTGTTCCTATTTCCATGAAATATTTAGTATTAAAAATAACCTAAACGTGTGTTTTTAAATTTAATGTATTTATTAGACAAAATAATATAAGTGCCACAACATCAAACCTGTTTATTACATACATGATTGATATACAATTATTTAACCCAAATAGAATTTACGAAAAAGTATGTTATTTTAAAACTAAGAAACACAAATGTTAGAAACAGGTAAATTTATTTCATTTCTTAAAATTGTTGACATTTCCATTTAAAATTGATAAAATATAAAAAAAGGGTTTAACAAAAACGAGAAACAAAAGAAATTTAATCACAAACTCATCTTCAATTCCCTCTATTATTTCATTAAGTTAAACTAAAAATTATAGTGGTATCCATATTCATTAAAATCTAATTTCAGCATAAAAAAATTGTTAACACTGTTATTTGGCTGAGAGCCATTACAATCACAGCATAAAAGAGTTTATAGTGTTTTTTTTTATTTGTTCAATAGTCGTATAGTTTGCCTAATGGCCCCAACTACGTCATAAATCACGTGGTATATCTCCGACCATTTAATAGTTTTTCACTTTGGTTTATTATTCACAGTTTTCATAAAGGGTTGGCAGCCGGCCAAACATAAAACAAAGATATTTAAACGGCTGTCACACGGACAGAGCAATGTGAAATCATGACAGCACTCATAATGCTGGCGTCAATCTGTGATCTCTGCGACCTATTGCACGTACAAGCTTCACGATTTTTTATTATTTTGCAAAATTATCACTTTTATAGCTATGCAATATTGTAACGCCAAATTTAACCT
>JBAIZL010000022.1:92500-105000 GCA_036971475.1 Prosapia bicincta | reverse complement strand
TACTTTACACCTGCGATATTCCAACCTTGCCCAGAAGTAACCACAGCAATGTTTGTAGATGACACAGCATTGTTAGCAACTGACAAAAAGATATATACATCTACGGACAAAGTCCAGGGAACAACAAACAAACTTCCAGAATGGACAGATAAATGGAAAATCAAACCGAATTAAGTGAAGTCGGTCCTCATCAACTTCACAAATAAGGTACTGAAAGATCCTCTGGTAATGTATGCTAACGGAATCATCCTCACTTATGAAAATAAAACTAAATATCCAGGTATGAACCTAGATGCTAAACTAAGATGGAAACACTGCATCAAGAAAAAGAAGGAGATATTAAATATTAAATACCCTAAGCAATATTTGCTCTTGGGTAGAGATTCAAATCTTGCATTAGGAAATAAAATAAAAATCTACAATCAGATTTCGAAACCAGTTTAAATGTATGGCAGTCAACTGTGGGGGTGTGCAAAGGAATCTAATGTAGAAGTACTTCAGATTTTCTAAATAAAGTACTGAGAAATATGGTTAATGCCCCTTGGTAAGTAAAAACACAAACATATTCACCGAGATCTAAATATTCCGGCGATACCAGAAGAAATAAAAAAGATGGCGAAAAAACATGAAAAGAGACTTCACCTACATCCAAGTGCAGTGGCTCTTTAACTTCTCGACAACCAGTGCATGGTTAGAAGATTGAAGAGAACCAAACCATTTGAGCTAGTGTAGTGTAGTGTTGTGCTGTGCTAGTTCTAATATAATATGTATTGACAATGTTCAGACAAGAACTAATGAGTGAATGGGCACTTTAGTTATATCAGTATTTAGGTTCAGATAATGCAAGGAAAGTTAATGGTTGGTCTAATAAAACCAGTTTTAATAAAAAAATTACAATATTGAAAATATGATTGATTCAAATTGTACAGTAGTTTAAGTGTGGTCGGAAGTAGCACTTATGTGCCTGTATAGCATATATATATATATATATATGTGTGTGTGTGTGTGTGTGTGTGTGTGTGTAGAACTATATATAGAACAACTATATATATATATATATATATATTGTAAAATTTTTGTCTTATAAATAGCAAAGATAAAGATTATAATTAAAACAAAAATCACCGTCAGCAAAGCTGCCGTGTACAACCCGTTACTCTGAATTGTCTCAAGGTCATGTGTTATTGAACTCCAGCTGATCGCAGCCAATAACATCTAGCTACGTACGTAGATACGTCTGCTAGTAAGCTCTCGCTCGGTGAGCCAATGGCAGTTAGTCTTAGCAAACACTGTGTTTTAATCACAGCTGATTATTATAAACGATCGGCCAGGAAAGTTTAGGAAGTGGTAAAATTAAATTTTACTTTCTAATTAGAAGCAACGGCTATAAATTTAATGGTTATAATAAAGTAAGAGATTATGGTTAAAGAAGACAATACAGATGTGTAGAAAAGATAAGATATACTTAATAACGTCTTACGATATCTATCTTCCTAACCACTACTCATACAAGAAGCTAAATAAATAGCAGGTTGCTTATAATTACAATGTTAAACGTATTTCCGGTGGACTACCGTCACCAATCAGTCCGACCATTAGTATATATGCACTTTCCTAATTTGTACTTTATATTATTACTTCTCAAATATAATTATGTGGTCTTAAAGTAGAAATAAATAACAACTCTAAATGAATTTTTTTCATTCGCTGTAAATAGCTTTACGAGGTTTCAAAAACAATAAAGACAGAATTTTACTTTCTATATTTTCTAAAGTTGAAGCAATTTAAACGATTTATTGCACTGTAAAAGTTTGCAATTATGAACTAAAGCGTAGAAAATTTCCAAGCTAAGGGCTTTGTTTAGTAACAGGTAAAATGAAACACCGTTATGGAGAACGTCGAGTTTTTAAATCTTTGCGCGTTAGAGAAATTTCACTAATCCATCACACTTTGATTTAATTACTCTCTTGTTTATTTTGTTTTTAATTAACGCATAGAAGAGTGATATAACAAGGCAGATTTTCTTTTAATTGTAAAAACCAATCACACCATTCTACTTATCTACCTGTATCTACAGGAGACCTTACTTACTGGATTTTTGGAGTTTCTATTATAACAAGGAATAATTAAAACAAAGTTGAAATCAATTCGTACCAAGGAAATTTCTTTTTAGTTACTTTTCATTAAATAATTACAAATAATATCAATAAAGTAACATAACCTAAGCGTTATAACAGCTGTTCCACAACATAACCTATAACATAAAATCAGCTGTTTTATGAAATCATATGTTATTACTCATTTTTAAGCCCTGCGACAAAATAGCTATATTTCATAATTTGCTCTTTTTGTGAAAAGTACTTCACAGTTATAAAACTGAAATTAATTAATTAAATTTAATTATTGGATTAATATTTAAAAAACAACTGAATTAATATCAACTGTCACAAGTTAATAAAATTGTAGTTTTACTTGAGTTGATAAATAAAAATTATTTTATTAACAATTGATAATTCGAACGATATATATATATATATATATATAGAGAGAGAGAGAGAGTTATAATATATATATATATATATATATATATATATATATATATATATATATATATATATATATAGAGAGAGAGAGAGAGAGAGAGAGAGTTTTATATATATATATATATATATATAGAGAGAGAGAGAGAGAGAGAGAGAGTTATATATATATATATATACATATATATATATATATATATATATATATATATATATATATATATATATATATATATATATATATATATATATAGAGAGAGAGAGAGAGAGAGAGAGAGAGAGAGAGAGAGAGAGTGATCTAATAGTGAGAATTGAAAAAGAGAATAATAGAAGTAACAAATCTAAGCAACAAAGGTGCAACTGTGTTATTAAGAATAAATAAAACCACAAAGACTTTTCAATTTAATCCTAATGTACAGTTTGATTGCAATACAAACCATCTTCAGAGGAGCTATGACAAGAATACCTAAAGAATAATTTCTCGAGTCATCGTTATACTTGTAATAATTGTATCAGAAAATGGATGCTTTGAAATCGAAACGTTTTGTAAAGGATTTAAATAAAAATATTTAGTAATTGGAGGTTTTATTTACTTATAATAAAATGCAAGGCATCATGGATGGTTTATTTTTACTCGCCAATTCTACATCATGGGGAAGGTAAAGTGTTTCATAAAAGGCAGGTGTTCCAGAATTATATTTAAGAATAGACACAAACTTCTGTTTGGTATTATGGGAAACCTACATTTAAATAAAGCCTTTAAAAATATATTACTGAAAATAGAGATGTTTATAAAGCATTTAATAACTTATTCACCCATAAGAATAGTGAATAACTTATCTTTAGAATGGAAATCTCTAACTACAAACATATTTATATTAACCTGATGTAGGCACATTTCGGCTCCAGAGAAACCAACATTAGATGTATAACAGCCATAGAAGAAGCACTGTGGCTAAAGGTTGTCCAGTGTTATTTACTATTATTTAGCGACAGTTTCTTCCAATTACACAGTCATTATTTTTTCTCTTCAAGATATTTTTATAAGGTTATTACTACGTTTCATTAAATAAAAGAAAAACTTTTCACTGGAAGAAATAAAGTTTCTGAGATACATGTTTTAATTTAGGCTATTATAAGTACCTGCCATTCCAGTATAGTCACATTCCCTGTTGAAGCGTTTCGGAGGTCTTCAATTTTCAGAACTTTTATTAACTGTTCTTCTTAACAACTGGGAATCGTCTTAAAACTTATCTAACTATCGCCCACTTCTTTATTTAAACTCTTTCTCATATCGGTTCAGCTGATTCAAATCCCTGTCTATTGCTTAATCTGTTGTGTTTACTTTGGAAGCATTTTAAATTTTTAAACAATACATTCGATTGGCTCTGTATTTGTCCGTTTATTATTGTCCAATTTTTCAATTTTGCTTTGTATATTTCCTGGTTTTCAATAATAATAAGTCGTGTCCCTTTATTTTCGTATTTTATAGGTTTCATCGCTTTTTCAATTTCCCTTGGCATATGTCTCTCTTCTATGAGATGTGTTGCAAAATTAGAATCATTTTTTCATATTTGTATGATCTCAAGTGTTCTTTATACCTAGTTTTGAATTTTCTACCAGTTTGTCGTATATATATTGCGTTACATTTATATTTAATTTCATATAATCAATTTTTATCACATTTACGCATTATTATCGTTTATATTTGTATTTAGTTTATTTTTTAGGCTGTTTGATGCACTCACTGCAATTCTCACTTTGTGTTTTTAAAGAAATTAGATATCATATATTTCTTTACCCGTAAATTCAAACTTTGCCCATCTTTGTTCTTCATTTTTTATTTTCTGTTTTTCATTGTTTATAATTTTTATTCTTTTGCCTAGTTTTCTTATTAGTGTATTATTATAATAATTATTATATTTTTTAACATTAAACAAAAATGTTTAAAAACATTCGTAAATATTATTTTTTATTTAAGTGTTATAGCATATTTTACTGTCCGTAACCATATTCCTTCTACACAGTTGCATTTTGAGTTATAGTGTACCAGATCGTTAAACTTGACAAAACATAAAAAACCTTGACCTGTGACTATTTAATAACAACAGCAACAATTGCTACCCTTGATCTATGCGATATCAGTAATCGATTCTATACTCGCTGCAAGTCTAAAGCGCAATAAACTTTCAACACTTACGCAAATAGTTCATGTCTTCCACTATATATTTAAATATGTAGAAGAATAGTGTTTTTTAGTTTGACACTATTTTACACGAACACACGCACACAAACACACAGACACACACACACACACACACACACACACACACACACAGACACACAGACACACACACACACACACACGCGCGCGCGCGCGCGCGAGCTCGCACGCATACAAACGCGCACGCACGCGAACGCGCACCCGCGCGCGCGCGCGCACACACACACACACACACACACACACATATATATATATATATATATATATATATATATATATATATATATATATATACAGTTGTGACCCCATATACGCGGGTATAATCTTGAAAATGATAAAGTAGAGTACGCAAGTATAGTGTTATGTACAGTAGGCCTATAGTGATTAGTGTTTGTACTTACCTTCACGTAGTGTATAGCACTGTACTCCATGACCTTTGTAGCTACTAACTCGTTTGTTATCAATGCGATGGCTATTATTTGACTTTGAAAACTTATGTATTATATCTGTAAATTATATATATATATATATATATATATATATATATATATATATATATATGTATATATATATATATATATATATATATATCCTCAAGTGATGGTCGGGTAATCCGAGCGCAGGCAGGACTGAGCCCAAATAACGCGTGTGACAACGGGTGGTTGTTTGTAGTTTGTATATTTCAAATTGCTCGGTTGTGAGAGGAATATTGTGTTAAGACGCAGTTAAGGTTTGTGGGGTTGGAGTGTTTACAGGAGGTGGGTGGAGTGTTGTAATGAGTTCTTGGTAGCGTTGCGGAATGATCTTCTTCGGACGATGTAGAATAAGAGTTACCAGTTAATTTCAATATGGCCGAGCTTCGTTCATGAAGCCCACTCTCTATAAATAGTTCCTTATAACTTTTATATTGGGGTTATATTGAGTTTATTGAGGTTGGGTGCGGAGTGTGTTTTGTAATTGTACATCTATAAAGTACTAACGGATATTTATGTGTTGCGATCTTTAAATTGGAGTTATTTATTAGATTTATCAAAGAATCTTTTAAAATTGGTTTTGAAGGAAAAGTAGAGTTTATCAATCTAATTGGTGCATACATAGGTTTGTGCTGTGTTTATCTTCGTGTCCTCGTGTCGTGTCGTTCATCCGGGAGAGTTTCCGAAATGCCATGGATCACGGAGATGTAGGCGGTGTGTTCTGTAAAGGTCGGTTGACAGGTTGAAGGATGGTTGTGGTATATTTGCGGTATATGTTGATTTTATGTGTTTGTTTGTATGCAAATGTGAGTGTTGGTTCCAATGCCATGTGTATAGTTAGTGGATACAGATCTGAGGTGATGGCGCTATATCCGCGTTTGGCGTTGCTTTGTATAATGAGATTATGTGGTCTGCGTACCTGCAAAATAGAATTCCTCTCGCATGACCCCAAGGATTCGTTCTCTTCCGTCCATTTACACAGGGAATTAAACGACCTTTGGATAGTTGAAGTATTTCTGTGACGAAACTCTGAACATTTTAGAGGAGGAAACGGTTAATTCTGTTAACAATACTTTGTACGTAGAATATGGGAGAGACAAAAGTATGAGATGGCAGAGATAACAGTATATGCGATGGCAGAGATAACAGTGTATGCGATGACAGGGATAACAGTGTATGAGATAGCAGATATAACAGTGTATGATGTAGCTGATACAACAGTGTATGGGATGGCAGAGATAATAGTATATGAGATAGCTGATATAACAGTGTATGCGATGGCAGAGATAATAGTATATGAGATAGCTGATATAACAGTGTATACGAGGCCAGAGATATCGGTGTATGGGATGGCAGAGATAACAGTGTACGCGATGGCAGAGATAAAAGTGTACGCGTTAACAGAGATAACAGTGTATGCGATGGCAGAGATAACAGTGTATGGCGATGGCAGAGATAATAAGAGTGTATGAGATGGCAGAGATAACAGTGTATGAGATAGCATTTATAACAGTGTATGCGATGGCAGAGATAATAGTATATGAGATAGCAGATATAACAAGTATACGCGGCCAAGGATAACGGTGTATGGGATAGCAGATATAACAGTGTATAGATGGCAGAGATAACAGTGTATAGATGGCAGAGACAATAGTGTATGCGATGGCAAAAATAACGGTGTATGCGATGGCAGAGGTAACAGTGTATGCGATGTCAGAGATAACAGTATATACGATGACAGAGATAACCGTGTATGCGATGGCAGAGATAATAAGAGTGTATGCGATGGCAGAGATAATAAGAGTGTATGAGATAGCAGATATAACAGTGAAAGCGATGGCAGAGATAATAGTATATGAGATAGCTGGTATAACAGTGTATACGAGGCCAGAGATAACGGTGTATGGGATAGCAGATATAACAGTGTATGCGATGGCAGAGATAACAGTGTATGCGATGGCAGAGATAACAGTGTATGGGATGGCAGAGATAATAGTATATGAGATAGCTGATATAACAGTGTATGCGATCGCAGAGATAACAGTGTATGAGATAGCAGATATAACAATGTATGCGACGGCAGAGATAATTACTATTATGAGATAGCAGATATAACAAGTGACTTTCAAACCAAAGTAATTTTCAGGCGCGGTCTCTGTAATTCCCAGTTTACTATAATATTTCTACTTTTAGTAATAACATTGTCTCCAAGCCAACTTTAATATGAAGTGTCCAGATGTATCCTTTATACTCAGCCATTTCCTTTGCATACTGTACAGTTGTCACTAAAGTCTCTTTAATTTTTGCGAGTGAACACTAGAGAAAAGGAACCGCCAATATGTTTCCAAATGTCGTGTTTAACGGTTTTAAAATGGCTCCATTCTTTCTCCATAAGAGACGCCGATTCCCCCCGTATCACCGCCTCTGGCTCAGCAGATAATACCCCCTCCCACTCTATCGACTTCCATCTCTAGCTTTCCTTATCCTTTCTCTTTATTCCCAGACTGGATAATCTACTTTATTCTCTTTATTTCCAGCTTGAATTTTTTTTCGTACAGAAAAAAGATAACCTATACTACTATATAAAATCTAATGGTTTGTGTGTGCGTGTGTTACTCTATCACATAACACTTATCTTACCCATTAAGCTGAAATTTTACATAGGCATTCTTAGGGTCCTTGGGTAACACATAGACCTACTTTTATTTAGAAATTCCGTCAGGGCACCGCCTCACGAGTCTTGAAAACCCCATTAACACTCAATTTTCTATACTCTATTTAATACTTAACTTGGCTTAATCAGCTGATAATCACCTGTAACAATCCCTTTTAAACACATTTAAACAGCTGATAGTAGTTATTGTGATTGTTTGTTATTCATCTTTTGAGGTTAGTTATAAGTTACTTTACATGTGTCGTGTTGCATTGTTTTTCCTTCCCTTGGTTTTCAAGACAATAGTCAGTAAGTTTATAGTTTAATATATTTATTGGGAACTAATCTATACTATTATAAAAAAATGTAATGGTGTCTGTGTGTGTATGTATTACTCAATTACGTAAAAATACTGCATCCATTCAGATGAAATTTAATATTTATTTCCATTTCTCATGTGTTCGATTTTAGGGAAAAAAATTTACCGGGCGAAGAAGAAAGTCATCAGAGATACGAAAAAAATTATGAAAATTTATCAAAAACATGTCTTGAAGCTATATTGACAATTATTGTTCGTTATTGCCGCAGAAGGTTAATTTTATATACCTATGAAGTATCCAATCAGGATAGATTTGGTTGTAGTTTTATACATTTAACCAAATCTACACATGTAAGGCTAGAATAAAAATCACGTGACGACGTATTACTCCACGGAAGTAGAGTAATTAGGTAATGTTGTATAAAATTACTACAAAATCTGTTGTAACTGGATACTTTATAGATAGGGCTATATCTAAATATATGTATATGTAGTACGGTTCGCCGTTGATACGCAATTAATTCTTTTCCCAACTTTAATTTGATAAAAGTTTTTTTTATTTCCCTGAGTGATAGTTTTCATTATATTTTGTTCGTATCCTGGCCTTGTAACTGCCTTAACGGTAGGTTTATATATTATAGTTTGATATATTTATTGGGATTTAATTTCAGTAAATTAAATTCAAACCAAATACAAATACAAACTAAATCAATACAAATATTAATCAACGCCGTACGAAGGACGGCTACCCCACTAGTAATAATATAAAATAGATATTTTACGCAAGAATATAGTCGTAATAACAAAATAAACGTAGTCCTATACATATAACAAAATTATAGACACAAGTAATATTTTATAAACGAAATACGAGACATACTGGAATACTACTGATATAGCTCGATTCAATATTCAACTAAATTGTTAAGAAAATAGTTTCAATAGCAAGCATATAATAATATAGAGGAAACACCAAATAACGTTAGCTTCTGGAACGTAGAATGTTATTCATTGAAAAAACCTAGATAGAAATTAATATAACCTTGGTATATAAGTTTTCTTCAACATTTGTTTTTCCACACGTAATATTTTAACGAGCTTTATAGACAAGGCAAAATGTAAAAGTATTATACCCATAAATCTAATTTTTCGTTGAATATTTATTTAAATAAAACACAATTTAGTTAATTTAAATAAAATTCAAATACAAATAATACAATTTAGTTGTTTTTTACTAAGTAAAAATCTGTTTATCTGTAATCTAAATACTAAATAATCCCTAATAAATGAGTTTATGAGATAAATTTAAATTAAACGACCAGTTTAAAATACTAATCAATTCATTGGCTTTCTGACATCACAATCAACCACTGGCTTTACTAGATGTGTCTATTTAATTGCAGTAGAGACTTTACAAATTAAATGCCAACGAAAGTAACAATAGTATTCTAATCAAACTTTTGTCATCAGACATCATCAATTTCATTGAATTTATATTTTTTAATGGTTTAATATCATTAAGTCCAAATTAATCGTGGTGATGCTACTATAAAATAAAGCAGATTTGTATTTACTTTTAGAAAAAGCCCATATGTCTAATGAAATTATTTAGTGCTATGGTAAACTATAACAGAAATATCACAGGCAATGTATTATAAAATTAATGTTAAAATTATGTAGCCTAAATCATACAAAGCAATTAACTCCTCAAGAATATTCGCGTTTTCCATGTAATTGCTGTCATGAACATTTAATTTACTAAACTGCATTAATAAATATAAACTCTGTACATTTAAATACATTCTTCTGTCTCTCCTAACATAAAAACAACATTCTTACTTGACGCGTTTCGAATTACAGGTAACTCCATTACTAAAACTGTACACAGTTTCAATAATGGAGTCATTTCGAAACGCGTCAACAAAGAACCATGTTTAAAATATTAGGATAGGGAGAACAATGTACTCCAATATATAAAATTATTCCCAACAGAAATAAAGATGAATAGGATAATGATTCCATAAAACAGCTGATTTTATAGGTTATGTGGTAGATCAGCTGTTTTAACGCATCGGTTATGTTCCTTTACTTATAATAATTGTAATTATTTAACAAAAAGTAACTAAAATAAATTTTTTTTTGCTATCGTAAGTATGAATTGACCTTAAATTTTGTTTGTTTATTATAATTGTTTCCAATGGAATAATACATAACTGATAAATTTTGTACAATTTTATGTCAAATGTATTTTTTTAAAATACATTTTTAAAATACATTTAAAAATACATTTAAAATTTTTAATTTTAAACACAGACATACATCCATCACATATTTAAATACAAAAGTAATGTAACTCAATCAAATGTCCTGAAAACAGAAATAATTTAAATAATCCCTACTAAAAAGTCACTAACCTAAACACTCAGACTCTTGCTTGATATGCCTCTGAGGATAGTTACTTGGTAGCCGAAACGTTCATTAGTTTAAAATTAAAATATTTGTCCTTAGAGGTTTTTGAGTCATATTTATTACTATTTAACCACAGTTTTCAGCGGATGAATAGTGTTTGAAATAGTTTATTTTGAGTAACTAAAATAGTGGTAAGTTTTTAATGTGTTTTTTAATTATTACCTCACATTTTCCAGTAATAAGAAGTTACAATTGTGTTAAATTAATTCCGGACGTGGTACCAACAAAGCAAGAAAAAAAGAGATCTAATAAAATCGTGATGGAAAAGAAATTAATTCATTTTTTAAAGCAACTGGTCTCCAAGTGGGCTACTTGTATAACATTGTTAGGCATTTATATTTTCGTACCTAAGCAGGTGGCATATTTTTAAATTTAAATCTCTACAGAACATTATATCCTCTAAAATTTTTGGCAAGTCGAACTTTTCTCAAAATATTTGTTGTTGTTATCGAATTAAAAACTGAGTGGAGATTTCAAAATTATAAAGTAGCAAAATTTTCCAGTAGGATATTTCCTGTGTACTTTACAAAAAGATATATAAATAAAACATATACACATAACCTATAAGCCAGATATCTACTTATTTATTATCAAAGAGTTTGTTTTTGTTAAACAAAGATATATGTTTCAGCAAAGAAGGCTAATTGCTTGATGATAATACCTTACAATAATTAAGGATGTAATAAAAATACTTAAAATTAATTAGCACTTCAATACCAACCTCCCGCCAATAAATTGCACCGTGATTAACGGAGTAACGTGTATATGAATCACTTACCGCTACACGCGAGCAAGACCACTCCATCGCTTCTGGCATGGCAGGGCTGCCAACCCTTGCGGCATTCCACTCGGCATCACACCATCAACCCCAGCTCACTTTCAGCTCTATACTTTGTCACACTTCACAACCTTTGAGATGCACTCCACTATTATGTTACCTTATAATGGTTATTTTAAATGGTAATCATTAAATGTAATATCAAAGAACGTTATGAAAAATAAAAGGTACAAACTGTGTTTCAGTAGTTTAGTGATTTGAAAAAAAAACATGAAAATACACAAAGAAACGTTTTCCAGCACAGACACTATCTAATCATTTAGATAAATTTTTTTCAAACACTTTTAGAACTCTGTTTTCTCACACTGTACTGTTTAAAATACGATATGGAAATAATACTATTGTCTCATCACAGAAATTCTCTACATAAAAAAAACTTCATCTAAAATTCTGAACGAAAGTTAAATAATATAATAATTTGGCTTGGAAAAAAACAACTGTATCACCTTAGATGAATTTCTTTACTGGAAGAAAGGCATATATAATGTTAATAAATAATAAGTTAATATATTGTTATTAAATTATATAAGGAACGTTAATAAAATGTTATGAATATAAAGGCAAGCAAAAAGTTGTAAGATCAAAGTGGTTAAATGTATTTACTTTATTGTAATTTCAAGTCGCTGACAATATAAATGCCATTAAATAAAAGCCTGATTAAATTAATTATAACTATTAATATAAAAGAAAATGTTTTATATTTTAATGTTGCTTTATTATTTTATTATATTTACGAGAAAGAGTTGAGTATTAATTTTTGCTCTAGATAATTAAATTTAGGTAAAACCTTAGTGTCATATATTAAAGGTGACCACAGTTACAGAAGATGGAAATACGACAATACCCTCTGGCAGCTTTTGGTGTATGAAATGAATATCCCCAGCAAAGCGGTGGGTCCGCCAAGATAGCCCTGCCCTGGATTACCTTTGAAATTAGAGAGTAAATTAGCACAAATTTTCAAGCCTTTTTAGTCCTTATTAAAAT
>JBAIZL010000022.1:50000-90000 GCA_036971475.1 Prosapia bicincta | reverse complement strand
CATTTCCTTATATGTAGGCTATATAGAACGGATGTTTGCTCTTCTGTAAGAACGGTGGCTGTGTTTATAAAGTGAACGAAGCTATAAAGCTGAATTGAGATGGAAGAAGAATTATTATTGGCAAATGTTATAGGTAAGAGTAGACAAAGGATGCAAGCCTATAACATTTCCTTATATGTAGGCTATATAGAACGGATGTTTGCTCTTCTGTAAGAACGGTGGCTGTGTTTATAAAGTGAACGAAGCTATAAAGCTGAATTGAGATGGAAGAAGAATTATTATTGGCAAATGTTATAGGTAAGAGTAGACAAAGGATGCAAGCCTATAACATTTCCTTATATGTAGGCTATATAGAACGGATGTTTGCTCTTCTGTAAGAACGGTGGCTGTATTTATAAAGTGAATGAAGCTATAAAGCTGAGTTGAGATGGAAGAAGAATTATTATTGGCAAAGGTTATAGGGAGTAGACAAAGGATGCAAGCCTATAACATTTCCTTATATGTAGGCTATATAGAACGGATGTTTGCTCTTCTGTAAGAACGGTGGCTGTATTTATAAAGTGAATGAAGCTATAAAACTGAGTTGAGATGGAAGAAGAATTATTATTGGCAAAGGTTATAGGTAAGAGTAGACAAAGGATGCAAGCCTATAACATTTCCTTATATGTAGGCTATATAGAACGGATGTTTGCTCTTCTGTAAGAACGGTGGCTGTGTTTATAAAGTGAATGAAGCTATAAAGCTGAGTTGAGATGGAAGAAGAATTATTATTGGCAAAGGTTATAGGGAGTAGACAAAGGATGCAAGCCTATAACATTTCCTTATATGTAGGCTATATAGAACGGATGTTTGCTCTTCTGTAAGAACGGTGGCTGTATTTATAAAGTGAATGAAGCTATAAAGCTGAGTTGAGATGGAAGAAGAATTATTATTGGCAAAGGTTATAGGGAGTAGACAAAGGATGCAAGCCTATAACATTTCCTTATATGTAGGCTATATAGAACGGATGTTTGCTCTTCTGTAAGAACGGTGGCTGTGTTTATAAAGTGAATGAAGCTATAAAGCTGAGTTGAGATGGAAGAAGAATTATTATTGGCAAAGGTTATAGGGAGTAGACAAAGGATGCAAGCCTATAACATTTCCTTATATGTAGGCTATATAGAACGGATGTTTGCTCTTCTGTAAGAACGGTGGCTGTGTTTATAAAGTGAACGAAGCTATAAAGCTGAGTTGAGATGGAAAAAGAATTATTATTGGCAAAGGTTATAGGGAGTAGACAAAGGATGCAAGCCTATAACATTTCCTTATATGAAGGCTATATAGAACGGATGTTTGCTCTTCTGTAAGAACGGTGGCTGTATTTATAAAGTGAATGAAGCTATAAAGCTGAGTTGAGATGGAAAAAGAATTATTATTGGCAAAGGTTATAGGTAAGAGTAGACAAAGGATGCAAGCCTATAACATTTCCTTATATGTAGGCTATATAGAACGGATGTTTGCTCTTCTGTAAGAACGGTGGCTGTATTTATAAAGTGAATGAAGCTATAAAGCTGAGTTGAGATGGAAAAAGAATTATTATTGGCAAAGGTTATAGGTAAGAGTAGACAAAGGATGTAAGCCTATAACATTTCCTTATATGTAGGCTATATAGAACGGATGTTTGCTCTTCTGTAAGAACAGTGGCTGTGTTTATAAAGTGAATGCAGCTATAAAGCTGAGTTGAGATGGAAGAAGAATTATTATTGGCAAAGGTTATAGGGAGTAGACAAAGGATGCAAGCCTATAACATTTCCTTATATGTAGGCTATATAGAACGGATGTTTGCTCTTCTGTAAGAACAGTGGCTGTGTTTATAAAGTGAATGAAGCTATAAAGCTGAGTTGAGGTGGAATAAGAATTATTATTGGCAAAGGTTATAGGTAAGAGTAGACAAAGGATGCAAGCCTATAACATTTTCTTATATGTAGGCTATATAGAACGGATGTTTGCTCTTCTGTAAGAACGGTGGCTGTGTTTATAAAGTGAATGAAGCTATAAAGCTGAGTTGAGATGGAAGAAGAATTATTATTGGCAAAGGTAAGAGTAGACAAAGGGTGCAAGCCTATAACATTTCCTTATATGTAGGCTATATAGAACGGATGTTTGCTCTTCTGTAAGAACAGTGGCTGTATTTATAAAGTGAATGAAGCTATAAAGCTGAGTTGAGATGGAAGAAGAATTATTATTGGCAAAGGTAAGAGTAGACAAAGGATGCAAGCCTATAACATTTCCTTATATGTAGGCTATATAGAACGGATGTTTGCTCTTCTGTAAGAACGGTGGCTGTGTTTATAAAGTGAATGAAGCTATAAAGCTGAGTTGAGATGGAAGAAGAATTATTATTGGCAAAGGTAAGAGTAGACAAAGGGTGCAAGCCTATAACATTTCCTTATATGTAGGCTATATAGAACGGATGTTTGCTCTTCTGTAAGAACGGTGGCTGTGTTTATAAAGTGAATGAAGCTATAAAGCTGAGTTGAGATGGAAGAAGAATTATTATTGGCAAAGGTTATAGGTAAGAGTAGACAAAGGATGTAAGCCTATAACATTTCCTTATATGTAGGCTATATAGAACGGATGTTTGCTCTTCTGTAAGAACGGTGGCTGTGTTTATAAAGTGAATGAAGCTATAAAGCTGAGTTGAGATGGAAGAAGAATTATTATTGGCAAAGGTTATAGGTAAGAGTAGACAAAGGATGTAAGCCTATAACATTTCCTTATATGTAGGCTATATAGAACGGATGTTTGCTCTTCTGTAAGAACGGTGGCTGTGTTTATAAAGTGAATGAAGCTATAAAGCTGAGTTGAGATGGAAAAAGAATTATTATTGGCAAAGGTAAGAGTAGACAAAGGATGCAAGCCTATAACATTTCCTTATATGTAGGCTATATAGAACGGATGTTTGCTCTTCTGTAAGAACGGTGGCTGTATTTATAAAGTGAATGAAGCTATAAAGCTGAGTTGAGATGGAAGAAGAATTATTATTGGCAAAGGTTATAGGTAAGAGTAGACAAAGGATGTAAGCCTATAACATTTCCTTATATGTAGGCTATATAGAACGGATGTTTGCTCTTCTGTAAGAACGGTGGCTGTGTTTATAAAGTGAATGAAGCTATAAAGCTGAGTTGAGATGGAAGAAGAATTATTATTGGCAAAGGTTATAGGGAGTAGACAAAGGATGCAAGCCTATAACATTTCCTTATATGTAGGCTGTATAGAACGGATGTTTGCTCTTCTGTAAGAACGGTGGCTGTATTTATAAAGTGAATGAAGCTATAAAGCTGAGTTGAGATGGAAGAAGAATTATTATTGGCAAAGGTTATAGGGAGTAGACAAAGGATGCAAGCCTATAACATTTCCTTATATGTAGGCTATATAGAACGGATGTTTGTTCTTCTGTAAGAACGGTGGCTGTGTTTATAAAGTGAATGAAGCTATAAAGCTCAGTTGAGATGGAAGAAGAATTATTATTGGCAAAGGTTATAGGTAAGAGTAGACAAAGGATGTAAGCCTATAACATTTCCTTATATGTAGGCTATATAGAACGGATGTTTGCTCTTCTGTAAGAACGGTGGCTGTGTTTATAAAGTGAATGCAGCTATAAAGCTGAGTTGAGATGGAAGAAGAATTATTATTGGCAAAGGTTATATGTAAGAGTAGACGAAGGATGCAATCCTATAACATTTCCTTATATGTAGGCTATATAGAACGGATGTTTGCTCTTCTGTAAGAACGGTGGCTGTGTTTATAAAGTGAATGCAGCTATAAAGCTGAGTTGAGATGGAAGAAGAATTATTATTGGCAAAGGTAAGAGTAGACAAAGGATGCAAGCCTATAACATTTCCTTATATGTAGGCTATATAGAACGGATGTTTGCTCTTCTGTAAGAACGGTGGCTGTGTTTATAAAGTGAATGAAGCTATAAAGCTGAGTTGAGATGGAAGAAGAATTATTATTGGCAAAGGTTATAGGGAGTAGACAAAGGATGCAAGCCTATAACATTTCCTTATATGTAGGCTATATAGAACGGATGTTTGCTCTTCTGTAAGAACGGTGGCTGTGTTTATAAAGTGAATGAAGCTATAAAGCTGAGTTGAGATGGAAGAAGAATTATTATTGGCAAAGGTAAGAGTAGACAAAGGGTGCAAGCCTATAACATTTCCTTATATGTAGGCTATATAGAACGGATGTTTGCTCTTCTGTAAGAACGGTGGCTGTATTTATAAAGTGAATGAAGCTATAAAGCTGAGTTGAGATGGAAGAAGAATTATTATTGGCAAAGGTTATAGGTAAGAGTAGACAAAGGATGCAAGCCTATAACATTTCCTTATATGTAGGCTATATAGAACGGATGTTTGCTCTTCTGTAAGAACGGTGGCTGTATTTATAAAGTGAATGAAGCTATAAAGCAGAGTTGAGATGGAAGAAGAATTATTATTGGCAAAGGTTATAGGGAGTAGACAAAGGATGCAAGCCTATAACATTTCCTTATATGTAGGCTATATAGAACGGATGTTTGCTCTTCTGTAAGAACGGTGGCTGTGTTTATAAAGTGAATGAAGCTATAAAGCAGAGTTGAGATGGAAGAAGAATTATTATTGGCAAAGGTTATAGGTAAGAGTAGACAAAGGATGTAAGCCTATAACATTTCCTTATATGTAGGCTATATAGAACGGATGTTTGCTCTTCTGTAAGAACGGTGGCTGTGTTTATAAAGTGAATGAAGCTATAAAGCTGAGTTGAGATGGAAGAAGAATTATTATTGGCAAAGGTTATAGGGAGTAGACAAAGGATGCAAGCCTATAACATTTCCTTATATGTAGGCTATATAGAACGGATGTTTGCTCTTCTGTAAGAACGGTGGCTGTGTTTATAAAGTGAATGAAGCTATAAAGCTGAGTTGAGATGGAAGAAGAATTATTATTGGCAAAGGTTATAGGTAAGAGTAGACAAAGGATGTAAGCCTATAACATTTCCTTATATGTAGGCTATATAGAACGGATGTTTGCTCTTCTGTAAGAACGGTGGCTGTGTTTATAAAGTGAATGAAGCTATAAAGCTGAGTTGAGATGGAAGAAGAATTATTATTAGCAAAGGTTATAGGTAAGAGTAGACAAAGGATGTAAGCCTATAACATTTCCTTATATGTAGGCTATATAGAACGGATGTTTGCTCTTCTGTAAGAACGGTGGCTGTGTTTATAAAGTGAATGAAGCTATAAAGCTGAGTTGAGATGGAAGAAGAATTATTATTGGCAAAGGTTATAGGTAAGAGTAGACAAAGGATGTAAGCCTATAACATTTCCTTATATGTAGGCTATATAGAACGGATGTTTGCTCTTCTGTAAGAACGGTGGCTGTGTTTATAAAGTGAATGAAGCTATAAAGCTGAGTTGAGATGGAAGAAGAATTATTATTGGCAAAGGTTATAGGTAAGAGTAGACAAAGGATGTAAGCCTATAACATTTCCTTATATGTAGGCTATATAGAACGGATGTTTGCTCTTCTGTAAGAACGGTGGCTGTGTTTATAAAGTGAATGAAGCTATAAAGCTGAGTTGAGATGGAAGAAGAATTATTATTGGCAAAGGTTATAGGTAAGAGTAGACAAAGGATGTAAGCCTATAACATTTCCTTATATGTAGGCTATATAGAACGGATGTTTGCTCTTCTGTAAGAACGGTGGCTGTGTTTATAAAGTGAATGAAGCTATAAAGCTCAGTTGAGATGGAAGAAGAATTATTATTGGCAAAGGTTATAGGTAAGAGTAGCCAAAGGATGCAAGCCTATAACATTTCCTTATATGTAGGCTATATAGAACGGATGTTTGCTCTTCTGTAAGAACGGTGGCTGTGTTTATAAAGTGAATGAAGCTATAAAGCTGAGTTGAGATGGAAGAAGAATTATTATTGGCAAAGGTTATAGGGAGTAGACAAAGGATGCAAGCCTATAACATTTCCTTATATGTAGGCTATATAGAACGGATGTTTGCTCTTCTGTAAGAACGGTGGCTGTGTTTATAAAGTGAATGAAGCTATAAAGCTGAGTTGAGATGGAAGAAGAATTATTATTGGCAAAGGTTATAGGTAAGAGTAGACAAAGGATGTAAGCCTATAACATTTCCTTATATGTAGGCTATATAGAACGGATGTTTGCTCTTCTGTAAGAACGGTGGCTGTGTTTATAAAGTGAATGAAGCTATAAAGCTGAGTTGAGATGGAAGAAGAATTATTATTGGCAAAGGTTATAGGTAAGAGTAGACAAAGGATGTAAGCCTATAACATTTCCTTATATGTAGGCTATATAGAACGGATGTTTGCTCTTCTGTAAGAACGGTGGCTGTGTTTATAAAGTGAATGAAGCTATAAAGCTGAGTTGAGATGGAAGAAGAATTATTATTGGCAAAGGTTATAGGTAAGAGTAGACAAAGGATGTAAGCCTATAACATTTCCTTATATGTAGGCTATATAGAACGGATGTTTGCTCTTCTGTAAG
Organism: Prosapia bicincta; assembly: GCA_036971475.1. Taxonomy (NCBI): domain Eukaryota; kingdom Metazoa; phylum Arthropoda; class Insecta; order Hemiptera; family Cercopidae; genus Prosapia; species Prosapia bicincta. The sequence goes on along the minus strand of JBAIZL010000022.1, from coordinate 83,468 downwards.
AACGGTGGCTGTGTTTATAAAGTGAATGAAGCTATAAAGCTCAGTTGAGATGGAAGAAGAATTATTATTGGCAAAGGTTATAGGTAAGAGTAGACAAAGGATGCAAGCCTATAACATTTCCTTATATGTAGGCTATATAGAACGGATGTTTGCTCTTCTGTAAGAACGGTGGCTTTGTTTATAAAGTGAACGAAGCTATAAAGCTGAGTTGAGATGGAAGAAGAATTATTATTGGCAAAGGTTATAGGGAGTAGACAAAGGATGCAAGCCTATAACATTTCCTTATATGTAGGCTATATAGAACGGATGTTTGCTCTTCTGTAAGAACGGTGGCTGTGTTTATAAAGTGAATGAAGCTATAAAGCTGAGTTGAGATGGAAGAAGAATTATTATTGGCAAAGGTTATAGGGAGTAGACAAAGGATGCAAGCCTATAACATTTCCTTATATGTAGGCTATATAGAACAGAAGTTTGCTCTTCTGTAAGAACGGTGGCTGTGTTTATAAAGTGAATGAAGCTATAAAGCTCAGTTGAGATGGAAGAAGAATTATTATTGGCAAAGGTTATAGGGAGTAGACAAAGGATGCAAGCCTATAACATTTCCTTATATGTAGGCTATATAGAACGGATGTTTGCTCTTCTGTAAGAACGGTGGCTGTGTTTATAAAGTGAATGAAGCTATAAAGCTGAGTTGAGATGGAAGAAGAATTATTATTGGCAAAGGTTATAGGTAAGAGTAGACAAAGGGTGCAAGCCTATAACATTTCCTTATATGTAGGCTATATAGAACGGATGTTTGCTCTTCTGTAAGAACGGTGGCTGTGTTTATAAAGTGAATGAAGCTATAAAGCTGAGTTGAGATGGAAGAAGAATTATTATTGGCAAAGGTAAGAGTAGACAAAGGATGCAAGCCTATAACATTTCCTTATATGTAGGCTATATAGAACGGATGTTTGCTCTTCTGTAAGAACGGTGGCTGTGTTTATAAAGTGAATGAAGCTATAAAGCTGAGTTGAGATGGAATAAGAATTATTATTGGCAAAGGTAAGAGTAGACAAAGGATGCAAGCCTATAACATTTCCTTATATGTAGGCTATATAGAACGGATGTTTGCTCTTCTGTAAGAACGGTGGCTGTGTTTATAAAGTGAATGAAGCTATAAAGCTGAGTTGAGATGGAAGAAGAATTATTATTGGCAAAGGTTATAGGTAAGAGTAGACAAAGGATGTAAGCCTATAACATTTCCTTATATGTAGGCTATATAGAACGGATGTTTGCTCTTCTGTAAGAACGGTGGCTGTGTTTATAAAGTGAATGAAGCTATAAAGCTGAGTTGAGATGGAAGAAGAATTATTATTGGCAAAGGTAAGAGTAGACAAAGGATGCAAGCCTATAACATTTCCTTATATGTAGGCTATATAGAACGGATGTTTGCTCTTCTGTAAGAACGGTGGCTGTATTTATAAAGTGAATGAAGCTATAAAGCTGAGTTGAGATGGAAGAAGAATTATTATTGGCAAAGGTTATAGGTAAGAGTAGACAAAGGATGTAAGCCTATAACATTTCCTTATATGTAGGCTATATAGAACGGATGTTTGCTCTTCTGTAAGAACGGTGGCTGTATTTATAAAGTGAATGAAGCTATAAAGCTGAGTTGAGATGGAAGAAGAATTATTATTGGCAAAGGTTATAGGTAAGAGTAGACAAAGGATGTAAGCCTATAACATTTCCTTATATGTAGGCTATATAGAACGGATGTTTGCTCTTCTGTAAGAACGGTGGCTGTGTTTATAAAGTGAATGAAGCTATAAAGCTGAGTTGAGATGGAAGAAGAATTATTATTGGCAAAGGTTATAGGTAAGAGTAGACAAAGGATGTAAGCCTATAACATTTCCTTATATGTAGGCTATATAGAACGGATGTTTGCTCTTCTGTAAGAACGGTGGCTGTGTTTATAAAGTGAATGAAGCTATAAAGCTGAGTTGAGGTGGAATAAGAATTATTATTGGCAAAGGTTATAGGTAAGAGTAGACAAAGGATGCAAGCCTATAACATTTCCTTATATGTAGGCTATATAGAACGGATGTTTGCTCTTCTGTAAGAACGGTGGCTGTGTTTATAAAGTGAATGAAGCTATAAAGCTGAGTTGAGATGGAAGAAGAATTATTATTGGCAAAGTTTATAGGTAAGAGTAGACAAAGGATGTAAGCCTATAACATTTCCTTATATGTAGGCTATATAGAACGGATGTTTGCTCTTCTGTAAGAACGGTGGCTGTGTTTATAAAGTGAATGAAGCTATAAAGCTGAGTTGAGATGGAAGAAGAATTATTATTGGCAAAGGTTATAGGTAAGAGTAGACAAAGGATGTAAGCCTATAACATTTCCTTATATGTAGGCTATATAGAACGGATGTTTGCTCTTCTGTAAGAACGGTGGCTGTGTTTATAAAGTGAATGAAGCTATAAAGCTGAGTTGAGGTGGAATAAGAATTATTATTGGCAAAGGTTATAGGTAAGAGTAGACAAAGGATGCAAGCCTATAACATTTCCTTATATGTAGGCTATATAGAACGGATGTTTGCTCTTCTGTAAGAACGGTGGCTGTATTTATAAAGTGAATGAAGCTATAAAGCTGAGTTGAGGTGGAATAAGAATTATTATTGGCAAAGGTTATAGGTAAGAGTAGACAAAGGATGTAAGCCTATAACATTTCCTTATATGTAGGCTATATAGAACGGATGTTTGCTCTTCTGTAAGAACGGTGGCTGTGTTTATAAAGTGAATGAAGCTATAAAGCTGAGTTGAGATGGAAGAAGAATTATTATTGGCAAAGGTTATAGGTAAGAGTAGACAAAGGATGTAAGCCTATAACATTTCCTTATATGTAGGCTATATAGAACGGATGTTTGCTCTTCTGTAAGAACGGTGGCTGTGTTTATAAAGTGAATGAAGCTATAAAGCTGAGTTGAGGTGGAATAAGAATTATTATTGGCAAAGGTTATAGGTAAGAGTAGACAAAGGATGTAAGCCTATAACATTTCCTTATATGTAGGCTATATAGAACGGATGTTTGCTCTTCTGTAAGAACGGTGGCTGTGTTTATAAAGTGAATGAAGCTATAAAGCTGAGTTGAGATGGAAGAAGAATTATTATTGGCAAAGGTAAGAGTAGACAAAGGGTGCAAGCCTATAACATTTCCTTATATGTAGGCTATATAGAACGGATGTTTGCTCTTCTGTAAGAACAGTGGCTGTATTTATAAAGTGAATGAAGCTATAAAGCTGAGTTGAGATGGAAGAAGAATTATTATTGGCAAAGGTAAGAGTAGACAAAGGATGCAAGCCTATAACATTTCCTTATATGTAGGCTATATAGAACGGATGTTTGCTCTTCTGTAAGAACGGTGGCTGTGTTTATAAAGTGAATGAAGCTATAAAGCTGAGTTGAGATGGAAGAAGAATTATTATTGGCAAAGGTTATAAGTAAGAGTAGACAAAGGATGCAAGCCTATAACATTTCCTTATATGTAGGCTATATAGAACGGATGTTTGCTCTTCTGTAAGAACGGTGGCTGTGTTTATAAAGTGAATGAAGCTATAAAGCTGAGTTGAGATGGAAGAAGAATTATTATTGGCAAAGGTTATAGGTAAGAGTAGACAAAGGGTGCAAGCCTATAACATTTCCTTATATGTAGGCTATATAGAACGGATGTTTGCTCTTCTGTAAGAACAGTGGCTGTATTTATAAAGTGAATGAAGCTATAAAGCTGAGTTGAGATGGAAGAAGAATTATTATTGGCAAAGGTAAGAGTAGACAAAGGATGCAAGCCTATAACATTTCCTTATATGTAGGCTATATAGAACGGATGTTTGCTCTTCTGTAAGAACGGTGGCTGTGTTTATAAAGTGAATGAAGCTATAAAGCTGAGTTGAGATGGAAGAAGAATTATTATTGGCAAAGGTTATAGGTAAGAGTAGACAAAGGATGCAAGCCTATAACATTTCCTTATATGTAGGCTATATAGAACGGATGTTTGCTCTTCTGTAAGAACGGTGGCTGTGTTTATAAAGTGAATGAAGCTATAAAGCTGAGTTGAGATGGAAGAAGAATTATTATTGGCAAAGGTTATATGTAAGAGTAGACGAAGGATGCAATCCTATAACATTTCCTTATATGTAGGCTATATAGAACGGATGTTTGCTCTTCTGTAAGAACGGTGGCTGTGTTTATAAAGTGAATGAAGCTATAAAGCTGAGTTGAGATGGAAGAAGAATTATTATTGGCAAAGGTTATATGTAAGAGTAGACGAAGGATGCAATCCTATAACAATTATCTGTGTAACGTTAAAAATTTAAAGGTAATAATAAAGATTTCTGCAACAAGAACTATCTTTAAATTAAACTAACTTTGTTAACAACAAATAATTAATCTTTGTGCTGTCTCTCTCAAGGTCCGTAATATTTTAAAAAATGTACAAATTACTATTTATAACGTAAGAAACAATCGCTTGGTAATTACTCCTTAAAAATACATGGTTTTGGATCAAATGAATCATCACTAATTCGCAGCGGTTGGTTAGAAACGACATATATATAGGAGAGTTTGTTTCCCCGCCCACTGAAAGCGTTGCTACGCCCACTAAAGGCATAGTACCGCCCCTTCGAAGATTTTGCTTTTAAAATCATTTCTATCCCCATTAAACTAGCAAAAATCTCCCAAGACCCGCATCTGTAAATTATTTTCACAGATCCGGCACTACCCTTGGGAAAATTATTGTCACAGATCCGGCACTACCCCTGGGCAAATTATTGTCACAGATCCGACACTACCCCTGGGAAAATTATTGTCACAGATCCGGCACTACCCCTGGGCAAATTATTGCCACAGATCCGGCTCTACTCTTAGGAAAATTATTGTTACAGATCCGGCATTAAACCTAGGCAAATTATTGTTACAGATCCGGCGCTACCCTGGGCAATTATTGTCACAGATCCGGCACTACCCTTGGGCAAATTATTGTTACAGATCTGGCACTACACCTGGGCAAATTATTGTAACAGATTTGGCACTACTCTTAGGAAAATTATTGTCACAGATCCGGCACTACACCTGGGCAAATTATTGTCACAGATTTGGCACTACCCTGGACAAATTATTGTCACAGATCCGGCACTAAACCTGGGCAAATTATTGTCACAGATCCGGCACTACCCTCGGCAAATTATTGTCACAGATCCGGCTCTACTCTTAGGAAAATTATTGTTACAGATCTGGCACTACACCTGGGCAAATTATTGTCACAGATTTGGCACTACCCTTAGGAAAATTATTGTCACAAATCCGGCACTACACCTGGGCAAATTATTGTCACAGATTTGGCACTACCCTTAGGAAAATTATTGTCACAAATCCGGCACTACACCTGGGCAAATTATTGTCACAGATTTGGCACTACCCTTAGGAAAATTATTGTCACAGATCCGGCACTACCCTGGGAAAATTGTTGTCACAGATCCGGCACTACCCTGGGCAAATTATTGTCACAGATCCGGCACTACCCTGAGCAAATTGTTGTCACAGATCCGGCACTACCCTCGGCAAATTATTGTCACAGATCCGGCACTACCCTGGGCAAATTGTTGTCACAGATCCGGCACTACCCCTGGGTAAATAAAGTAATCCTTGAATAGTAAACTTAACTGGATTAAACCCACCTTCAGACAGCTGTACGTGTCTTTAAACAGAACAGATAAAAACATTACATTCGTCAACAAACCGAGCCGTTTCCTTCACAGCATACTTCGTCTTACGAAATATGAATGCATCTTTCAATTGAACCAGTTTTATCTACAATTTCCTGTACTTGTCTAAAACATTTTTCGTTTTAAAAGCAATATCGGTATATTTAAGCTATATGCCAGAGACATACAGAACTCTATGACTTAAGGGGTCGGACGCTCCTTATCATTTTGATTCTCAAGCGACTCCAAACAAAGAATTTGGGAAGGAATCTATTAGCTAGGATTGGCTATGGTATCAGTATGGTCGAGACCCACAGAAGAGGTTCGAGCTATAGAACCTTGAGTGATCACATGGACAGCTTCCCTTCGGGTCCCCTTCAGGTTTCGCACCTAAACCAGACCGTAAACCTACTTCTCAGACCACAACTCGTTCCTGACAGATTGGGTTAATTACTTTAAGCGTAGAACGCCTAAGATTGTGGCCAATGTAGCGCGATTATATCCATTACACGAGTTATAAAGTGTGAAGTAATAAAATAATTTCATATGATAATTTAATATAAATTCTGTACTTTAGAAAGTAAAATGTTGCGAGTACTCATGCTGAACTAATATACGGTTGCACAGTACATTATGCTCAATAGCTGTGCAAACATTGCCCAATCAATTTATTACAGACACTTTCTCCTCTCGATAACCTTTGGCTACTTTATAGTTGGTTCAATGAAATACGACACCTGGCCAGCTAGGGGGGGGGGGTAGTATTTTCAGAAGGAAAACAGGAGCGCTTCCTTATTTACTTAACCGTTTCCTGTGACGTGTGGGTGGGTACTTGCCCCAAGTTAAACATGGTGTACGTATCTCTAGATCAAGGGTTTGCTATCTCAAAAACATAAAATGTTATAATTAAGAAACATAATTTAGATTCATGCCTAATTTAAATGTATATACTTATGAAAACAACAGTTTTTCATCTTAAATGATACACAAAAACCTTTAGCCACAAACAGTTTTATACTAGCTTAATGTACATTTCGGTTACCAAGTAATCATCCTCTGCGGTATGACACTAATAAGTGTGTGTCACCGTCCTCACACACAACCATCCTCCATGAGTGTTGTGAGTCAAGATAGATTCTTGGTTTTCAAGATATGTGCCTACATCAGGTGGTATGAATATATTTGTGGTTAGAGGTTTCTGTGCATTATTATTATTTAACCGCAGCAGATTATTGTAAACATTTAATTTTTAATCTAACAACATTTTATAATTTTTAACATATTTACAAAAAACATATAAACTGGAAATTGTGATAACTTTTTTTTACAATACTGAGTGATAAATAGATATGTTGAAGGCAGAAATACTGTTACTGCACACATTAAGTTACTAGTTATGTTACTTATATGTGACTAACCATGTATCTGTTAGTAAAATACCAAGCTACTTTCGGCGATTTTTAAAAGAAAGTTTTTAACTCAAAAAAGATAAGCAACCCCCTGGAATGTTACAATACTTTGTGTATTTCTGGATGCTTCCATTCCCATCATGCTACAAATACCGTTTGCGTTAGTATAAATATTTTAATAAATTATCTTTTTCAATTCCTTATAAATATCTTGTTCAAATTTCCAATCGTTAGTCAAATACTTTTTATTCGTTCAGTAAAGTTCAAATACATCTTTTTAAACTCGTCGTGGTTGACATCAGACGTTAATACGGTTTTAGAAATTTTAATTCCATAATTTATAAATAAATTAATTTTAGTTTTATATATGAGAAAACTTTTCCCATAAGGGGCAAGGTATATAATATGTTTATTTCGTTCCATTTGGCCTAAAATAATTGATAACATATGGTTTCATAAAACAGCTGATTTTAAGTTATATGTTAAGTCGTAGAACAGCTGTATGAACGCATACGTTATGTTACTTTATCTATATTATTGTAATTATTTAATAAAATGTAACTAGAATACACTTTTTCTTGTGTTTAAAAATGTTGTTTAAATTATTTGTTTATGTGATGTAGTCCTATAGAACGTTAATTTGTATTTGTACTTCAATAATAATACTAATATAGCCTTTATATAGGCCTTTCCTTAGGTTTCCTATGGTTTAGACCGTCAATATATTGGTAAAAAAGGTTTTTAAAGAGGGTTAAAAACTCGCTTATTTGAAACCATCAGCTGTTGTGAATATTACTGCTAAAAGAATGAATGGCACATGAAGCAAAATGACCTTTCTTCTATAGAAAACAACCAACCGGTCCTTAAATATTTATAAAATAATTAAATATTGTAAGAGGTAATATTTAGGATAGTTAGCTACGGGAAAGTACAGACATATCCGCTTCTGTAATGTAATATTCATGCGTCCAAATATATTCAGAGCATTAAATTAACCGCTTGTAAATAAGACATAAGGAATTCCTTTATTGCAAGCCTGCGTCAACATTGCAGCTGCATATGCCACACCTGCCATTGTATCCTGCCCAACAAATTCCCCGCGGAGTTGCCACTCTTATGCAAGTAAATACTCTTTCTGTACCTATTTCTTTTTAGGGATATTTTACATTAAAACAATCTCAACTGTTACCCCTATTGTAGAAAACAAAATATTTTTAAAGCCACTTCGTACTTAGGTCAACAAAGAAATATTCCAAGTTAGTTACTTGTTATTCTATAATAACAAATAATATAAATGAGGTAGCATGAACTATGTGTAAACAGCTGTTCTACCGCATAACCTATAACATAAAGTCAGCTGTTTTATGAAATCATATGTTATCACTTTTTTCAAGCCAAATGCGACGAAATGACTAAATTGCACACCTCTCCCACTTCGTGAAAAGTTAATCTTACATATAAGACCAAAATTAATTCATTAAATATAAATATTGAATTAATATTTGGACAAACTGTATTAACATCAAGTGTCGTCCACTACAAGTCTAACAAAATGCGTTTAAAATTAAGTTGATGTATAAAAAGTATTTTATTAGCGATTGAATATTTGAACAATATGTATATATATATATATATATAGATTTTGTATATAAAATGAATGTTTAAGTAAGTAACAAATGAGGATGAAACAGAATAAGAAAACGAAAAAGTAAAAGCTGGAGTTTAAAAACAAATTACCCCTGCAAGGAAAATGACTGAAATAAATCATAGCTATTTTCATGAAACAAAAAAAAATCACCTTTATATAAAAACTTACGCAAACAATATGTGCACATTGTATAAGCTTAAAGCTCTTAATTTTATAATATAATATAATATAATAACTAATTGAATATATATACATATATATATATATATATATATATATATATATATATATATATATTCAGATAGAGACGTTCCTTAGTAATATTAATTCTCTATTTATGTTAAAGAATCGGATTCTTTTAAAAAATTGGGAATTAATATTTCCAATATTCTACCCTCTTAAACAAAAAAGAAACTTCACTTATTATTCGTACATTTAAAGTTCTAATAGAATCTTTAAAGGGTGGTTTATATTATTAGAAATAGATTAAATTTTGTTTAAACTAACTATCCACTGTGTTTCAACAAGTAATAGGAAGTCTGTATTTAGGGTTGTTCTTGTCTTTTGGAATTTTAATTTTTGAGGAACGCTATAAGGGTTTGTTTCATTGTGATCTAAATTAAGCATAATTTTATTTCAGATCGTTTAACTGATAAAGTAAAACCGGGGAGGTTTAATGAATAACATGCCCCGTCTACTCGCTTGATAATTAAAAAGAGATTGCCGGCAAGATCCACCCACACAAATCTCCCAAGATGATATCTACTCTGCGCGAAAAATTTTCTAATTAAATATTGTTCTTCTGTGAAATTAAAATGCTAGAAACAGATTTAAACTCTTGCAATGAAGCTTCCGTTCTACAGTTTGGTAACGTTGTAAACAGGCTAATCAAGTATTTCCTATACTACAAGCACTAGAAAAAATTAAACCTTTTACAAATTTTAAAACATAAAACCATTAAAAAATTATAATCAACAAACTCTAATTCCAAATATTTTTATTTTAACATGATGAACATTTCGGTTCCAAAATAACCATCCTCAGAGGCTTGACAAACAAAACTTGTTTGAAAACATTCCACTTATTTAAGTACGAAAATATAAAATACTGATAGCCCTCATTAAATAATGCAAGTAAATAAATTTGCCCGTCTGTCTTTATAGCCCGGTCAGGGACTAGTTGAATATACAAATAAAAGATTATACCTTTCCTCGAATATTTTGTTATTTCACTATTTATCTTGCTTATTTCTACTAGACCGCAATGAATTTAACACATTTAATACAGAGCACAGTAGCGTAATTATGATAAATAAATAACCATAACCCTTGCTATAAATATTTAAACACCCTTGATGTACATTTCGCCAACACAGTTAGCATCATCAGAAAGTTACATGTCCCAGAATGTTTGCAATCTGGGTGTTTAAGTATTTGTAGCAAGGGTTATTGTTATTTATTTATCACATTTAATACAGATTATTAACATGTTGTTTCGTTTAGTGGGCTTCTAATTATCTAGCTAAAATTAGCGCACAATGCTCAAGAAATTTTGTCTAGACAAGCTGAGTTAGTCGGACGTATGCAACATACACACGAGCTCTCAACGAGGCCGTTAAATCACATGGTCGTGAAGGGCAGGTATTGTTTTGGGTAGACATGCAGTGTGAATGCCACTACAGCTAATGAAAAGTAGTAGGTACAATCAACAAAATGGCGGCCCTTTGTCTCAGCTGGAATCTAGAGCCTTGGATTTCGGCTCGTCACCGCCACAAATCCATCTGTCTGCTTTTTCTGAGTGCCAGACAGTTTTTTCCCTGACATGTCTTTATTTTATATAAAACTTTGTGTCAGAGACAGGTTTTGTCACATTTTTAAATTACATTTGATTGATAAAACACGAATGAGGTTTCATTTTGGTAATTACAGCAATACCATCGTAGACGGGGACATTATTCTGAGAGTTAAACTAGATTACCTCGATAAAATGTTGAAGTTACGCGCATGCGTAGGCTACTCCTTCTGTATAATAGTAATAACGTCATATGATCTGATATAATGAAGAAATGCGAAAATAAATCCAGAACTTCAGAAGCCTTGAACGTCGTGGCAGAATTTCTTATTATTAATAAATAAAACCTCTTTAACGTAGATTTTTTATTCATATCTTTAGGCACATTTCGATTGCAAATCAGTCATCTTCAGAGGAATAACTCTAGCAACTATAACATGTTTCGTTCAAGATGATTCTGCTTGACGTACTTGATACTAACACGTATTACTTATCATAAAATGTTTATTTGTAAAATTTAAATAGTACTTAGTGTTAGAAAGGACCACGACAATTGCTATTGCTGTCGGAACTTGAACAAAATTAATATTGTCTATCATTTTCTTTTATGAATTTAGAATTAGGATGACTGAATTCTAATTTTTAGGAAGAAAATAAACATTGAATATACTAAGTGTATAAATACAAAATTATTAAAAACCTTTATGGCAAATTACAGATTAGGTTAGGGTGGGTTAGGTTAGGTTAGATGTAGTAGCCAAGCAAGGCTAGAGTTAGTAGTTTGAGTAATAGCGAAGCACTGATAAAGGCGACATCCTCGTCGAAACTAGTCTGTTTGTTTTAATAAACTAGTGTGTTTATTTCCATAAACTAATGCGTAGTAAGATTGAACCGTTGTGAATTGTTCTCACCAGCTATGCTCCAATAATTAGTTAGGTTATAAACGTACTGGTTTTACTTAAAATATTTAATTGTCCCCCTGAAACTTCTCTGACTTGAGTAATTTGTTTACGGATTTTATTTTAATGAAATAAATAAACAGAAGTAAAGAAAAATAATAATTGAAAAAGTACAATATAAATTGCGTTAGAGGATATTTAAAAATGGAAGAAGTATATAAAACTAAAGTTTACGGCGAGAGAGGTTTATACAGGAAATAATTTAGAACAAAATACAGGATCGGGGGTGGATACAAACAATCATAATTATTAGCTAATACGTTTCCCTGCTCCCACAAAATATAGACAGTAGCACACGGAAACCTTCATGCGGGGCAAACGAGACGCCTTCCTGTCACAACATGTCTATACAAGCGCTTTCAATATTACCACATCGTTATCAAGTTTTCAGTAGGAATTGCACACGTTAATTGTGTACAAAGCTGTATGGTTTTTCTGAACTCTAGAGCTACTTAATTATAGAAATTCCTTTATGTTTTGTTTTAATACAATTGAAATATTGTTAATAAGTTTTTTTTTAGATAGTTTCAAAATTTTTTCTACTATCAAATTAGAGTAAAAACATTTGCTCTAAATTTAAGGGTCACAAACTCTAATCAGTAAAGCACATACAGCATCGCACAATGTACTCCAACGTAACACAGATCGGAGTCAACACTTAAGACGCTTAAACACCCAATATAACCTTGTCTACATTTCGAAGAATAAACATAAAGTCTAACGCGTAACGTGGGCGCGATGAGTAATGACTTGAATATTAAAACAAGTTTCTAATAGCGCGACTTTAAGTTTAAAGAGCTAATAAAATACGAGCGTGTTCATAGCCTCGATTGCGACCTCAGTTCGAGACAAAACATAACGTATTGAATGCAATTTAAAATGCAAGAAAACCGGTACACTGATCCAGTGATTGGTGGCATTGTTGAGACGATAAGGTCGACCACTGGGCCCCTCAAGGACGTACTTGCGGTGTGCAGCTTCAATGCACTTCGATACTGCTTCTTTAATTCTTTTTATGCACTAGGCTTCACTTCTCTGAACATAGTACGTTCCTTTCCGTCAGAGAAATATTTATTCGCATTTGCTGAAATAATAGCGATTGTGTAAGTAATTGGTGTTTAATCGGTATTTCTTACGCTTTTGTTGGAAATACGTATTTCTGATTTTCTCATCGTTTATTTAAATTAACAATTATAATAAGATATACAGTCGGACCTTGATTATCCGAACGCCAATTATTCGTAACAGTTATCCGAACATGGAAAATACTGTGACAGAAAATATTATTTAAAGCGGAACGCACGATGTGGTTACAACAGAGGTGGTGCGTGGAACGTATCCTAAGTTATGTGTTAACGGTTATATGTTGTTCCTTTCCAATGGCAGTACAACTGTACATAAACACTGTATATGTAAATTCTAAGGTTAATGTAAACTGAAAGCTTAAATACTTACAGAGCTATTGGCCTACACATTATTATATATAAGTCTACGTAGTTATATAACAGAATATATTGTGTCTTCGTGCTATTTTTATTTATTCTGCTTTTTTTATCAATTTTAATGCATTTCTGATCCTGCAGTAGCACAATAGTCTTTAGCTTTATGTAATAACTAATTGCTTGTATTAAAGTAATAAGAGGTAAAGTACTGGACATACAGCTCAATAGTGCACTCTAAATGTTTTCTAAAACGTAACCTGTAGCTTTATATTTAATATGATATATGCTCGATTATCCGAACACCCTACGGACACAATTAGTTCGGATAATCGAATCTCTTTTGTATATAAATCAATAATAATAAAATTAAAATTACAAATTTATTTAAACTTTAATAATTCTTAATATTGATCGGGAATATTTATTTACATTCCAATATTATGTATTTAAATGATGTATTTATATAAACAGAAATACCATCAAATGTAACTATAGAAACGTTATATAAGCCTACCTCATCCGGTAAAAAGAGGTATAGCTTGAAATATATAGTTCTGTTACTATTTATTAGGAATATACTGTGGTTGAATTTAATAATAAATACACAAAAACTTCTTACCACAAACCTTCTTTACTTTACCCTTATGTACATTTCAGTTACCAAGTAACCATCCTCAGAGGGATAACATACAAATACTGAGACAGTCTTGAGATAGAGAGGTTTTTGTATATTTATTATTGATATAGTTCTGTTTTAAAATGATTTGTTTATACTTTGTGCAACGCTAAAATACATCAACTGAAACAGTTAGCAAAACAATCGTGGTTTTGTAATTAATAAATTATAATGAAATAATAAAATGCAGTATACAAACTATAATTTCTGGTTCATGCATTAATTGAAGGCATAATATCTGACGTGAAATATCAATACCTGATATACTCATCTTTATTTTGGGTAGGAATTTTTATTTATATTTCACTATAAATATTGGCTTTTCCTAATATTTAAGTACGATTGAAGTTTTGAAAATGAAGTTATTTCGAAACGCGCCAACAAAGGATAATATTGTAACGTTAGGAAATGCAGAAAATTATACTGAACTATATAATCAATATTAGCACTAGTAAATTTTAGTAAAATTTCATTTTATCTAACAGTTTTGTAATGTTTTCTATATACCCTTTGTGCAGAAATCAATTACTATTATTTAGAATTTTTAATTATTTAATTTTTTAAATTATATTTGAAAGTTCTATTTTAACGAGAACCTATAGAAGGTTGTTTTTCTGAGTGTGTGTAAACATTTATTGCTTTAAACGTGCGAACAAATAATTAGCATACCATGTATAGTACGGAGTGATACCCACGACAAATCGTAGAAAACAAAACAGCTGTGCGAGAAGTAATATTATTCTAATTAATCGGAACGCTGTGCTGGTAATGTAACACCGGAGAACATTCTCCCTAAGGTTGTTCCACTCACTCGTATCTTGGCAACTGTACAAAACTTCAATTAAATTGGCATCACGTTCCGGGCGTAACAATGAGCTAATAGCAGTTTTTATTACGCTCTATTTATGATGTAATTATAGCTTAAGTAAATGAAATAACAACGCTTCAATGCGCTCAAATGGTATTTGTTGTGGGATGGCTCTGTTGCTGTGGGTGAGAGATGAATTTTCGATTGGTAATTTTAAAAGCCAGTCTCATGTTTTGTTCTTCAATTAAAGAGAAATCTCTCTCTCTCAAATATATATATATATATATATATATATATATATATATATATATATATATATTAAACCGAAGTAACAAACTAATGCATAAAGCGTAACTATCTTAAAATCTATAGCAATGTAAATTTAATTTGAAATAAATTCAGGCGGTGGTCCTGTACCAACAAGTGGACATGAACATCCTTCCTCCCACACAATAATGACAGACGGCTTCCTCATTGACTTGTAATCATGGCCGTTGCAATGTAGCTAGAAAATCAGCGTATCATGAATGGTCTGGACACAATAAGAAATCCGTTAATATTTTATAGTCATAAGTTGAATGTTTTAACCGTTTCTCTGACAAACTTTGTCTATGGTCGGTTTCCTGGTATGTCACAATTATGTATATAATTGCGTTACCATAAGCGCGTAATTTTAGTCGTTTGAAATCGAAGGGCTATTCGTATGAAATCATCAATATTCGTGGACCACTTATGATTTCTACCTAGATCAAGTTGGGTGTTAGTTTTTTGTTGTCAGTGTGGTACCGTTGCACTGCTTTCGTGGATTCAAGTTTCGCAAGAGTGTTATCGGCGATCCTGCTTTTACCGTCAATAAGTGTGGTTGCATTCATTGTAGCTCCGTCGAGCTTAGGAATTCGACTGAATAGTTGACTACTTGTTCTTCATCTATTGCTGAATCGATTCATTTGTATTTAATTCCCGGGCAATTTTAATCGAATTAGCTGATTTAGCTTATTTACATCGTCAACTTTCGAGCTAAATTTGCCCGTTCTGTAACCCAATTTCATAACTTCAGAGGTTTAGGCTTCCATAAGATATATACATACATACATAGAAATTAATAAACATACATCCGTTTATAAATATATATATATATATATATATATATATATATATATATATATATATATATATATATATATTCTTATTCAAATAAATTCAATGTGGCGTCCCGTTCGTAAATTCTCTCGTTATTTTAAATGCTTTAAATAAGCGCTCCGCATTGTTGCCAACTTGAATTTAAATTGCTTAAAACATTCTCCAAGGAGACGAAATCAAGTTAATTGTGAACAGATGTTACACTACGTAGTCATAGCCTTTAAAGTCACACTTGTGTAACAAATAAACAGTGTATATACTCCGGTGGATTGCTGTCACTCTAGTTCTACTGTTACACTCAGTGAACGGATTTGTTTATTTTTAAAAAAATATTTAGTAAGATAAACAAAACTAGTTTCGAAAATGATTTTTTTTTTTGGCACCAAGATGACTTAGATTTAAATACTGCATTTGAAGGGTGTCTGTTATTTTGCTCAATCATTTATAATAGCTTAATACAAGACACACTATAAATTAATAACTTACATATTACAATGAAAATATTGGAAAGAACCTCAATATCACAAAAATAATCAAAAATAACAAATAAAACAAGTTACTTATGATTAAACCATTATGTACATTTCGATGGCCATGTCATCATCAGAGGGTCTTATTACAAATTTACAATCTAGCAAACAAGAAGTTACAAACTAGAATGATAAGATGCTTGTAACATCTTGTTTTCTAGATTGTAAATTTGTAATAAGACCCTCTGATGATGACATGGCCATCGAAATGTACATAAGGGTTTAATCTTAAGTAAATTGTTTTATTTGTTAATTTTGATTATTTTTGTGGTATTGGGGTTCTTACCAATATTTGTAATATATTGTACCACTGTGCTCTTGATATTGTGTAATAACTTACATATTAATATGCAAACAGTAGAATGTGTGTAATTTTAAGCAATATTTAATTACTCTGTGTATTTTGTAGTACAAAAATTTAAATATTGTCTACTCTAATTACATCAGTTCTAAACCTTTGTCTATGTTTGTATCTGTATAAGTTGCAAGTTAGAAACTAAACGACACACACTTAGTGCGTCTAAAATATCTACATTATAGAACATGTTGTATATTAAGTGGCAGGGTATTTTAATAGATAATACAACTGTAGTGTATTCACTGTACAATATGAGTTTTGCCGGAAAAGTAGAAAATTAATAATAACGGGAATTTTAAAGATTTATTTAGGCTTTGCTTGAGTGGTATTTAAATAAGTAAAGGATATGAAATACAAAGCTAAACCCAGATCGTCAGTTTCTATTTACTCAGTTCGCCCAGTTACAAAGCACGGATTATTTTAATGAATAGTTTGCACTTTAATTCTACCCTCCTAATTAAACACAGTCGACTCTCCAGAACAGCTGACACGCGACTCTCTCAACAAGCTTTCACCCTTCACCAGACCCAGCTCAGATCAAAAGATACTGGGTGAACCTTCGTTCTTACTTCTTCCCGGTTGCTTCCAATACATTACAGCACATTTTTATTTACAGAAACAGATTTATATTATTATTATTTTATATATGATATTCTTTTTAATATATAAAACGTAAATTGAAATATATAAAATATGAACAAAAGGCTGGCTAAGTATCGAATAAAAAATGCAAACGAATTTGAGAGTAAATTTAGAATATATCTATAACATGTTAAAACAATAAAAAAAAGAAATCAAACTTAAAATAATTTTAAATTCAAGTATGATTATTTTAAAATATTCAAGTATCACTTTAATAATTTCCGGGGGTGATATAATTTTTTTTACCTTGAATTAGTATTTTCTCATTTTTCTTAGTAAAATATAGCCTAATAATCTTAAATAATGAACCCCTAACTGAAATGATTCAGTTGGCCTTGAACACCGAAGTATTTGAATTTCCTATTTAAACACTTACTCGTCTAATAATTCAACCTCTAACCCCTGTACGCAACACCGCACCTCGTATACATTGACTTGTAAGACAAACACATATTAACTTAGTCTTCACACAGAATGGTCGAACCTCGCACACACTGACTTAAAGGTAAAACAGACAACCTAACCCCCGTACATAATGACTAAAATGTAAGACTTAAATTTAATAAACAAAAACAGTTTTTGGTTTTTAAAAATGTTTTTGAAAAATAAAATTAATTCAATTACAAATATACCTAAGCAGAATGGAAATGTAACAATAAACAGACAGTATAACTGAAACATTGAGGAAATTAAATGTAAACTATTGAAGATATTTCTGTATCAGAATAGACTCATGCTAGAAATCATAGGCCTGAGGGATCAGAATATTGCAACTTCGCTGTGCCATCGCCAGTCACAGAAAAGGTTTTTGCGAAGGTAGCCTGGAGGCTTTGTAACGTCTGTCATTTACCAGAGTTGTCCTTTATTTTTTGCATTTTTTTAAAGCTGGGATCAAGGAAATCAAGCTGCGTTATCGAATGTTGAAAGTACGTTTATGTATTTGTGGGAAAGCAGAATTTTTTGTTGGGGTACAGATTTATTTCCCCAACTGAAGGAGCGGTTGAATGATTTTTTTATTTGTTATTTTGTAAGCAACTGTTTAAAAAAATAATAATTATTTGCGAAATATAAATAAACGTAAATGAAAGTTTTTTACTAAGCATGTACTGTGTAGTTATACTTATTGCATTTTTAAGGTACTGAACACGCATCTTATCGCGTGTTCGAGGGGGGCGAGGAGGATAAAAGTTGAGTTCGGGTCAGGCGTTAAGTGTCTAAAGTAGGGTAACAAAATACATTTGGTCGTTTCTATTGATTGTGGTAGTCCATCATGCAATCTGTAAATGTAAGACAATAAAATGAGAGAATGATATAAACCTCTAATGAGATTGTTGGGGATTAGAAATGATTGTATCTGTAAATGTAAAATGATTTACATTTTAGAAAGTGAGAGAGCAAATTTTGTCTTCCGTTATGCAAGAATATTGTATGGGTTATAAATTGTGCAGATATAATATGTGTAACAAATAAAATATCTATAAATAGATAAATTATTGAATAAAAGGTGATTGCTTATTTTTACAATATCTGTTTTAAGTCTGCCAACCAGTGTTTGGATAAAAGGGAACAGCTCTAGAATGTAATTACAGAATGTTACACGAGGAAGTAGTGATTGCCCGTCTTCGCAACAATTACTCTTTGTTAACACATGGGGGGTTGGTGCAACACGAGGATCCACCATGGGAGTATTGTGGAGATACCACCAGTCCAAGCATGTTTTATTGAGTGTGGTGAGTTGAACCACTTTTATGAACGTCACAACCTTTGAGGAAGTTAAAGGGTGGTGTTAAGGGATGATGTGATGGCGCTTGGCTGGATTATAGACCCTCTTACGTCAACCTAATTTATTTAAAATATTTTCGTTTAGCTTTAGTTGTTTGAATTCCTAATTATTTTAATTTTTCAAGTTGAATTTTACTATTTACGTTTAAGTTCTAGGTTTACAGTAGGTGTGGTCTGGATTTAGTAAATACATCTTATTACAAACAAATAAATAACTGCACACGAACTCACAAAACAATGTACTTAATTGTCATACGTGTCATCATCATCATCATCATCATCATTGGTGATGATAAATTAATGGTGTTTCGCAAAAAAAGCTATTCTAATTGTCGCAGAACTAACTTGAAGGGGAAGTAGCTAATATTAGAACTATCTACCAAAACAAAGGCTATTTACCAGAAGCACTCGAACATTGGAGACAGCTCTACATTTCAAAGGACAATATAAGGTTATATTCTGCAGAAAAACAAGAACATCATTTTCGTGTTAGCAATACAAGGCGTTACAAATATCAACAAAGAAAATTCAGAAAAGAACAATTCATGTTTGACGTATCTGTATAGCTTGCTAAAAACAGATGTATGTAACTTGAGATAGAAATAAACATCTTCGGTTTGAAAAAATCAACGATGATTCAAAGTACTATAGCTTGATTTAAGGGTTAAAGAAGGGTAACTTAAAATAAATGTAAAACCAACGAAGTTATCTGAAGAATTATAGGGTGTATATTGTTAAACATATCCTCAGCACAAAAAATATATGATGCAGAATAGTCAAAGAGAAGTAAGCATTACAAACCACAGATTTGCACCTAAAGGAGAACACGCAGAAGTCTGTGCAGACATGTCGCGCCGCCCTGCTGTGCCGATGCAAGGACGATCAAGCCATGCTGGACAATATAAACGGCATGCAGTCAATCGTCATGAATAATTCTTTGCAGGGCAAAGAGTCGTGTATTCTATCAAATCCCAAAAATTTCGTTACTTAGTAAGTCAATCTAATATATAATTTGATTTTGATATTTCTAGAGGAGTTTGATATTCAGTTCTTGATTTGATTGATTTTTAACATATATCGTTTCTTGAATACTTTTGTAGAATCTCAAAGCTTCGATTTAAAGATCAACTGTTTAAAGAAAAAGTCTTCTAATACCTTAGATCTTCCAAAACTAGTTTAATTATTTTTATGTGCTTTGCCAGTTTTTCTTTTTTGAAGTTCTTTCTATGCATTTGTCTCCAGGGCAAATATTAAATAGTTCTGCAATATAATTCCAAAAATATTTTATAATGGTGTGTAAACGCTGGTCTCAACTTGCCTAGAAGATTAGCAAAGCTCATGGGTCAGTACTCTGAGTAGTGTCCCTACAATAAGTTGGTGTTAAAGCAAGTACTAAGCCCGTATGGCATACGCGTTGCCACTCTGGGGATGCAGTAAGAGCAGCGATCTGCAAGTTATCGAGCGTTTCCAAAATATTGTGCATGGTACGTCCGAAACTCTGTCATACATAGACACCCAAGATATAGCTCTGCCTTAGATAAAGACTTCAAGATGGAGACCGTGGGAGAGGAGGCAACCACAGCAGGGGTGAATCACTTGGAGCGGCCTCAACAACATAAGAACCAATAGTGAGGCTCCATGGTAGTCCTAAGCTCTTCCTTAGATAGAGACGTCAAGATGGAGAGCGTGGGAGAGGGAGCAACCACACAGCATGGTTGAATCACTTGGAGCGGCCTCAACAACACAAAAACACATAGTGAGGCTCCATGGTAGTCCCAGGCTCTGCCTTAGATAGAGACGTCAAGATGGAGACCGTGGGAGAGAAGGCCGTCGCAGCAGCAGTGACTCCAGCAACACAAGAAACCTACATCACTACGGCTGGCTCACAATGTACCAGGGCGCTGACCTGAGTACTAAGGCTTTGGACCTGGTTCCAAAGCAATATTAACTGCACATCATCAGCAGTACTAGAATATCAAGTCGGTAGCGTACTCTGGAACAAACCTAGGATATCCCAACCGCTCTCAGAAAGCAAACAGAGGCTAGATAGGACTCGCCTTAATGCAAAATCCAAAGTTAATATACCAGATAAGGGTGGAACAAAATTTAGTTAATTTAAACTAAAGGTTCACCATATCACAAAGATTATATTAACGTAATACGTTTCGAATTTCGCTACAGTAAATTATAATAATAAATCAAGATTCAAGCTTATGAAAAAACAAGTTAGCTATGTATCGAATTTGTAAATTAATTTTAAATTTATGAAAGAACTTACTGACACTTATGGAAAGAGGTTTTGTTTGAGAAAACGGTTCCACTGACCGTCATGGACAATAAAGTCCACGGGAACAAGTTTCTGTTTCTGTCATTCATTACATATATAAAGTATAATGTAGTTAACCCTACTTGCGTTAGACAGACTTGTGTAGCTTTATGTTATAGATACGTCTGTCCATGTGTGACAGTTAGTGCCTAAAGGCTGGAAATACACCAAGTGTTTCCGAGAATCAGCCATTCCAGTTCCTGTCATATAAAATAACTTATGCTAAGAATGTTGTAACACTGACACAATGAAAAGGAATGCACATTTATGCTGCGTGAGTGTGTGAGTGTGTTTGTGTTTTGTAATGGGATTAATTTGAAAATTTAAACGTTACAATGGAAATTTTAAATTAAAAAAATATAAAATTTTAATTTTCTAAAATAAACATAAATAAATTATAAATACATTGCTATAAGCAGCTATTTCAAAAAACTTTATAAAGTAAAGCCTTCTTTAAAAAGGGGAGTTTTTTAATTGTTGATTTGAAGGAGATAAATGTAGCAACAAAGAAAAAGGAAAGAAAAGTAATAATTCATGTAGAAAGTTCATCGACATTTGAAAATGTGCAGAATGAAAAAGGAAAGAAAAGTAATAATTCATGTAGAAAGTTCATCGACATTTGAAAATCTGCGGAAAGAAAAATAACGTGGTACATCAAGAATAAAGAATTCTCTAAAATTCAAAATTTAAAAAGTTACAGCCAGATTTAAAATTTTCTACTAATCTATAAAGGTTTTTCAACATCGGACATAGTAACGTGGGTATCAGACCACTTTAAGGAGTAGCTCGTACGGTTTTACGTCATTTCCTAACAACGTTGCTGATTGGATCAGAGACATCAGGTGAGGTCCGAAGAAATGGAGAGGGTGTCGGAAACTGAAGGGGAGAGTAGTCAATGAGACTCGAGGTATCGTCAGGGCGGGATGACGTTCGTCTTACTCCATTATTTTATGATTTAAAAGTGTTAAATTCTAACATCATGAGCTAAGTGCGAGGAAAAGGTGGCTGCAAAATGTAACTTTGCGATTGCTAAGCTTTTATTTAGGGATTTTGGTCCCTAAAATTGACTAAATTCAAACAAAATGTGGTGCATTTAAAATAGATAAAAAATCAGAGGTTTCCAAGGTTTACAAACCGAAATTTCCTTTTAGGAGATAGTGACTGTAATATTGGCTAAAATTAATTTTAAAAGAAATCTGAAAACAATAAAAAATTTAAACATCATGCTATCAAGAAAATGTTTTAAAATCGAGAATAAAATCAGTGAAATTTATTTAGAAAAACAGTTATAAAAACTGTAATTTTTTAATAATTAAATGACTCGGAATAAAGGAACATCCAGAAGTTCACGCCACAAAATCTGGGTGAGAGAGAGAGAGAGAGAGGGAGAGGGAGAGTGAGACAGTGATGGTCTGAGGTAGTTGTCATCCTTCAATACTTTAAAAACATGTTAATAAAATATTATTACCAAAATACTACGACTGTTTCCTGTTATTTTGAAAATTATGGTTACAACCTTACTAACTAAATTTGTGATAAACCCCAGCAACAGATGTTTACCCCCCCCCCTATTGAGTGCTAGAAAAACCGTGCCTAACCCTTTTTTCAACATACCTGCAAAACCTAACTATCTGTGTACATATACCCCTATTTTCTAATTTTGGTGTGGTGGCCACAATATAATCAACGGTTTTGCATAATATGTCCAATAATATAATTACCATTATTTCTAAAATATTGTAATACAATATTTTGTACACAAATACGGCATCAATTTACAAAGATAAATAGATTATGTTTACTTCATTTATGGGACTTCAATGATATTGTGTTCTAGAAGAATCCATTAATTTCTTAAATACTAATAGAAAGCTTATAGCGTTAACGTGACAGAAAGTGTAATATTCCTAACCTTATTACACACACAATATTATTAAAACCTTAATTTCTAATACATAAATACAATAAATGAATAAAACGTAATTTAAAATAATCTGTTAGTAAAAGAATGTATTAAAATGATTCCTTCCGAATAATTATGAGTATAAACAATACTTTATCCTCGGTTTAAATTGGGTGGATGGTGAAAGTATGGAGCCCCAACAATCGTCCCTTATTTCAATAGAACAAAGCCGTTCATTGGCTGGACCTGAATCAATGGTTACGATAAGATATAGCTTGAAAGGGCGTCTAATTAAAAAAAAAAAAAACAGTTTTATATTATGCCTCTAGTTTTTTACTTTTTCCTCGAATTTTATTTCAATTATTTCAACAAAAAGACAAGTAAGTTATAGTTTTGGCTTCTTGGAATACATAGCTCTATTTATATAAATATTACTTATTTGAGTTGTGCAAAAGTAAACATAATGTTGAGAAAGACTGGCATACAAGTCCATGGTTATTTTGTGTTGATATCTTTCTATTTACGACCACTTATTATTGCAATAAAAAACTATACAGTGACTTAACAGTTTGGGAATGGTGCATTTACTAATGAAGTTTTTTTTAATGAAATTATAATTTTAAAAGAACCTAGAACACATGAAAATCGTAGAAAACAAAAATAGTTTCCTGTAAAATCGCTTTTTAAACAATTAAGAGGTGCAAACTTGTTTATAAGAATATACAAACACACACACAACACACACACACACACACACACACACACACACACACACACACACACACATACACACACACACACACACACACACACACACTCACACACACAAACACACACACACATACACACACACACACACACACACACACACACACACACACACACACACACACACACACATACACACACACACACACACACACACACACACACACACACACACACACACACACACACACACCACACACACACACACACACACATACATACACACACACACACACACACACACACACACACACACACACACCACACACACACACACACACACACACACACACACACACACACACACACACACACACACACACACACACACACACACACACACACACACACACAGACACACACACACACACACACACACACACACACACACACACACACACACACACACACACACACACACACATACACTCACACACTCACATACACACACACACACACACACACACACACACACACACACACACACACACACACACACACACACACACACACACACACACATACACTCACACACTCACATACACACACACACACACACACACACACACACACACACACACACACACACACACACACACACACACACACACACACACACACACACACACACACACACACACACACACACACACACACACACACACACACACACACACACACACACACACACACACACACACACACACACACACACACACACACACACACACACACACACACACACACACACATAGACACACAGACACACACACACACACACACACACACACACACACACTCACACTGAAGGATGTTGCAATCACAATGGAGAGCCGTACTGAAACAAACGGCCACGAAGTGTAGGGTTTACGACATCGTGAAGGCAGCGACATAAAATTAGCGTTAGGTTACACACAGATGAATACATTGAGAGCATTGTAGCGGGATCTTCATTGCACTAGTCGTGTGAACCGTCTACTTTCGTGAAGGTAGGGCAAACGTTCTTGCGAAACCCACGTCAGAGTCGAACGTCTGTCGGCCATTAATCTTGCTCATTAAAAGCATTCTGTCCAATCAACACTCGCATAGAATACATTCTGGAGAAATGAGCTGCTTTTTGACAGACCTTTAAACGCATCTACAATGAGCTATATTTGTGAAGAATAGTGTATCTTAAGAGGGTAGTTTTATTCATACGTTCTGCCATTAGCTCAATTGTAAAACTTGTCAGATATTAACCACTAGATGGCATTAGCATTCGGGAAAATATTTCCAAGCCCCCCGGTTTCCTAAATGATCTGTCGCGGGATTTTTCCTGGCAGTGTTTCTTTCTTGCCAGGTTTTTTTATCCCACTCTTAGCGCGATACTTTTCATTACTGTTTCATTTCACTATTCCTAATTCTCCATGGAAAGAGCTTATGAGCTTGGTACATGGGCAATCAATCCCGTTTCCTTCACTCGCGGTAGGGATACTAACCGCATGCGCATGTGAGATGGAGGTAGCTCGCTAGAGATTGGCTGCCACGAGGGCTGGGCCGGTTTTGGGGGCTCAGACCCGGGTAAAAAAAAACCATGTATAGCAAGGACGACCGAGCGAGGAGCATGGAACCGTCGACGTCGGTACACATATCCCATTCAGGCCATGCAAGACTATGGCTACCATTCCCTCATTAACAAGTTATTTATAACTCTTTCTCGTAACCTTACTTATCCCTAAGCATAAACGATACCCGAACCTCCAGGACTACATCATGATTCATCGCGGTTCTTGTTTTTTACGCTTCTTTCTCAACAGGTTTTTTTTTTAATTTTAGAAAAGAAATCTTGTATAGAACAAGCCCGGACACTGGGCAAAACGTCTAGAAACAATGGGAAGAATATACATGTATCGCATACAGGCAGTTCATATGTCGTTCGTACCATAGGCTCACTAATAGGGAATTTGTAAGGTAATACCCCTCCATATATTTTAGAATAAGGATACCCTACTCAATAGGGTTCCTTCATGATCTGTTTAGGGATTTTCTTTGCAGGGCTTCTTTCTTGCCGCTCCTAGCGCGACACTTACCGCGCGCTGTTTCACTTCACTATTTCCTGATTTTCCTTGGAAATGCTTATCAGCCTTGTACATGGGTAATGTATCCCTATTCCTTCAGGTACGGAGGGATACTAACCCTAAGAGCATGTGAGACAGAGCTGGTTGCCATGTGGGGAGACCCAGGCCCCATGAGGCAAATAAATGTATGTATAACAATTCTTCAAAGGTACCAAAAAAGAAGATCAAAGGAAGTTAAACTTCTCTCCATTTTTGTAGAGAAGAAGCAAAACTAGCTCTGTTATATTCTTTGAATATTTGTTATATCATGTTATACAAAAGACAGTTCAAATATATTGTTAAATTAATAGAAGAAAAGAAATTGCTTCGAAACAATTTTTAATATTGATACCACGAAGCGCATTTCACTTACTCCAGTTCTTACCCTGAGACAAGTAAGCACTTGTGTAGTAAACTAAGAGTAAAATGTAAGAAGCTGAAAGTGTAAAACTGCTTATCCATTTAAATACTGTATTTGGCTAAATAGTTCTGCGTTTGTGATTAGCTACTTTTAATAATATATTTTTACTTTATTATATACGAAACTTAGCGGGAATATATACTGCTTTATAGGAAACGTTACTTATACATACATTGTTATATTCCCCTACATATCTAAATAGATAAATTATCATTATAGTTTAAACTTTATTCAAGTAATAAATTCCTGAAAACTATTTATTTGTTATATTAATTTCGTCTACCTTTATTTCCTTCTTGAATTGCTAATTCTTTGTTTTGCTTTATTTATCGTTTGTTATCGTTATATTTCTGGTCAGTAATTAAAATTATCGATAACATTTAATTAGCATTTAGATTTTAAATTCTTGAAAACTATTTATTTGTTATATTAATTTCATCTACTTTTATTTCCTTCTTGAATTGCTAATTCTTTGTTTTGCTTTATTTATAGTTTGTTATCGTTATATTTCTGGTCAGTAATTAAAATTATCGATAACATTTAAATAGCATTTAGATTTTAAATTCTTGAAAACTATTTATTTGTTATATTAATTTCGTCTACCTTTATTTCCTTCTTGAATTGCTAATTCTTTGTTTTGCTTTATTTATCGTTTGTTATCGTTATATTTCTTGTCAGTAATTAAAATTATCGACAACGTTTAAATAGCATTTAGATTTTAAATTCTTGAAAACTATTTATTTGTTATATTAATTTCGTCTACCTTTATTTCCTTCTTGAATTGCTAATTCTTTGTTTTGCTTTATTTATCGTTTGTTATCGTTATATTTCTGGTCAGTAATTAAAATTATCGACAACGTTTAAATAGCATTTAGATTTTAAATTCTTGAAAACTATTTATTTGTTATATTAATTTCGTCTACCTTTATTTCCTTCTTGAATTGCTAATTCTTTGTTTTGCTTTATTTATCGTTTGTTATCGTTATATTTCTGGTCAGTAATTAAAATTATCGACAACGTTTAAATAGCATTTAGATTTTAAATTCTTGAAAACTATTTATTTGTTATATTAATTTCGTCTACCTTTATTTCCTTCTTGAATTGCTAATTCTTTGTTTTGCTTTATTTATCGTTTGTTATCGTTATATTTCTGGTCAGTAATTAAAATTATCGACAACGTTTAAATAGCATTTAGATTGTAATTCTTGAAAACTATTTATTTGTTATATTAATTTCGTCTACCTTTATTTCCTTCTTGAATTGCTAATTCTTTGTTTTGCTTTATTTATCGTTTGTTATCGTTATATTTCTGGTCAGTAATTAAAATTATCGACAACGTTTAAATAGCATTTAGATTTTAAATTCTTGAAAACTATTTATTTGTTATATTAATTTCGTCTACCTTTATTTCCTTCTTGAATTGCTAATTCTTTGTTTTGCTTTATTTATCGTTTGTTATCGTTATATTTCTGGTCAGTAATTAAAATTATCGACAACGTTTAAATAGCATTTAGATTTTAAATTCTTGAAAACTATTTATTTGTTATATTAATTTCGTCTACCTTTATTTCCTTCTTGAATTGCTAATTCTTTGTTTTGCTTTATTTATCGTTTGTTATCGTTATATTTCTGGTCAGTAATTAAAATTATCGACAACGTTTAAATAGCATTTAGATTGTAATTCTTGAAAACTATTTATTTGTTATATTAATTTCGTCTACCTTTATTTCCTTCTTGAATTGCTAATTCTTTGTTTTGCTTTATTTATCGTTTGTTATCGTTATATTTCTGGTCAGTAATTAAAATTATCGACAACGTTTAAATAGCATTTAGATTTTAAATTCTTGAAAACTATTTATTTGTTATATTAATTTCGTCTACCTTTATTTCCTTCTTGAATTGCTAATTCTTTGTTTTGCTTTATTTATCGTTTGTTATCGTTATATTTCTTGTCAGTAATTAAAATTATCGATAACGTTTAAATAGCATTTAGATTTTAAATTCTTGAAAACTATTTATTTGTTATATTAATTTCGTCTACCTTTATTTCCCTCTTGAATTGCTATTTCTTTGTTTTGCTTTATTTATCGTTTGTTATCGTTATATTTCTTGTCAGTAATTAAAATTATCGATAACGTTTAAATAGCATTTAGATTTTAAATTCTTGAAAACTATTTATTTGTTATATTAATTTCGTCTACCTTTATTTCCTTCTTGAATTGCTAATTCTTTGTTTTGCTTTATTTATCGTTTGTTATCGTTATATTTCTTGTCAGTAATTAAAATTATCGACAACGTTTAAATAGCATTTAGATTTTAAATTCTTGAAAACTCTTTATTTGTTATATTAATTTCGTCTACCTTTATTTCCCTCTTGAATTGCTATTTCTTTGTTTTGCTTTATTTATCGTTTGTTATCGTTATATTTCTTGTCAGTAATTAAAATTATCGATAACGTTTAAATAGCATTTAGATTTTAAATTCTTGAAAACTATTTATTTGTTATATTAATTTCGTCTACCTTTATTTCCTTCTTGAATTGCTATTTCTTTGTTTTGCTTTATTTATCGTTTGTTATCGTTATATTTCTTGTCAGTAATTAAAATTATCGATAACGTTTAAATAGCATTTAGATTTTAAATTCTTGAAAACTATTTATTTGTTATATTAATTTCGTCTACCTTTATTTCCTTCTTGAATTGCTAATTCTTTGTTTTGCTTTATTTATCGTTTGTTATCGTTATATTTCTTGTCAGTAATTAAAATTATCGATAACGTTTAAATAGCATTTAGATTTTAAATTCTTGAAAACTATTTATTTGTTATATTAATTTCGTCTACCTTTATTTCCTTCTTGAATTGCTAATTCTTTGTTTTGCTTTATTTATCGTTTGTTATCGTTATATTTCTTGTCAGTAATTAAAATTATCGATAACGTTTAAATAGCATTTAGATTTTAAATTCTTGAAAACTATTTATTTGTTATATTAATTTCGTCTACCTTTATTTCCTTCTTGAATTGCTAATTCTTTGTTTTGCTTTATTTATCGTTTGTTATCGTTATATTTCTGGTCAGTAATTAAAATTATCGATAACGTTTAAATAGCATTTAGATTTTAAATTCTTGAAAACTATTTATTTGTTATATTAATTTCATCTACCTTTATTTCCTTCTTGAATTGCTAAATCTTTGTTTTGCTTTATTTATCGTTTGTTATCGTTATATTTCTGGTCAGTAATTAAAATTATCGATAACGTTTAAATAGCATTTAGATTTTAAATTCTTGAAAACTATTTATTTGTTATATTAATTTCGTCTACCTTTATTTCCTTCTTGAATTGCTAATTCTTTGTTTTGCTTTATTTATCGTTTGTTATCGTTATATTTCTGGTCAGTAATTAAAATTATCGATAACATTTAAATAGCATTTAGATTTTAAATTCTTGAAAACTATTTATTTGTTATATTAATTTCATCTACCTTTATTTCCTTCTTGAATTGCTAATTCTTTGTTTTGCTTTATTTATCGTTTGTTATCGTTATATTTCTGGTCAGTAAGTAAAATTATCGATAACGTTTAAATAGCATTTAGATTTTAAATTCTTGAAAACTATTTAATTTTTATTCTAGATTCACCTACTTTTATTTCCTCTATGAAAGGCTATTTCTTGGTTCTGCTCTAATAAACACACCCCCATACACATTTGTGTTATTCTGTTCTTCTTGGAATAACAGGCATTTACCACATAAGAGCTACCCAAATATATTACTATTTTAAATATTTACAAGTTTACGTAAATCCCCCATACCATTGCCCATTTCCAAAGGAACTACATAAAATTTAAATAAAAGAAAACGGTTTATATTTCTGTATAATAGTGTGAAGGATCTGGGTCATCAATTTTTTATAGAGATGCTTCTGTCTTGTTAGTAATATTGCAAGGAAATGTAATATTAGCTCTTTTCTTTCATGTTTAGAGGCTAGTGTTTGAGAATACGTACTTAGTGAATCATAATATTCTTCACATTGCATAGAAACCATTAAACTACAAAGCAATGAAATCAATTTGTTATGCAGAGGTGAGACGTTTGTTGGAGTTGATTCACTGTTTATTTAACTACAATGAGTAATATTAGATTCAGGACACATCACAAACCGTGAATGCTTTATTTATTATTAATCATATTTAATAGAAAACAAATAAAATAAACAAAATGTGTTTAAAAGTAAATTTCTACTTATACCTACAAAGAAAAGTTTTATTTTAATTACATTTTATAAAATAGTTACCATTAATATAAATAAAGTAACATAACCTATGCGTTAAAACTATTGCACTACCACATAACCTATAATATAAAATCACCTGTTTTATAAGCACATGGTATCTATAATTTTAAGCCAAGTGGGACGAAATATCTATATTACATACATTGCCCCTTTTGTGAAAACTGTTGCCTACATGAAACTAAAATTAATTCATTATATTTAATTATTGAATTATTATTTGAACTAATTGTAATGATCCAGAATGTCATGTTTTTATATATATTACTCCATTAGTTAGATTTTTATTTCACTCTGTTAAATAAGGATATCATATTGGTATTAGTTTAAAACAGCAATTAAGTTACAAAATAATATCTGTAGAAAACGCTAAACGGATCTGTCTGAAACACTGAGCCTCGAGGAACAGATTAGAAGGGGAATTGCAGGAGAAAGAACGAGTCCAGAGTTTTAAGTTGCTAATCCTTCATCTGTCGTAGCGTTGCCGGGTTTCCATTTGTTACACTAGTTATAAGGAAAACACTAATTTAATATATCCTGAAACTGTTATTTATAATTTGTTTTCTCCAGTAAACCTATAAGGCACAAAACATGCGTTTACCTAATTAGTGTTTTCAACGTTCTACAATACATATAAATGTCGTCTCCCTCTACATCTTTTCTTCCACAATGGAAGAGCCTGTGCCTATAAAGTTGGTACAAATGTTTATATTTTCAACATTGGCCGGTTTCTTTTTAGTGAACCCCCGCCTATTTTAAACAATCATATGATTTTTTGTGTAGCAACTGGCTTAACTTATTTTTACAATATACAATCATGCACAATTTTTGGAAAAATGTTGGTCATAGAACACAACATAAGAAAGATAATTTCCGATAGTAAACCCCTTACTGAAAACCTTTGATTAACGTTTTGATATAGCTTTACAATTTATGATAAAATAATATTTACAGAATTTAAACAATAGTTCGTGGAAATAGGAATGGGCAAATTAATATAAAAACCAAAACTTATCAAAAACAATTGTATTTCTCTAAGCTTCTGATAAAATATTTAGAAACATTCAGTAGCTCAGTGAATCATGTTTTATATCACGAGATACTAAACACAACAAAAACCATCCACAAACGACAAAACACAATCACAATCAAATACTATAGCTGAAAACATAATTAACAACTACTGTAAGAACAATAACACACAACAAAAACCTTCCACAAACGACAAAACACACTCACAATCAAATACTATAGTTGAAAACATAATTAACAACTACTTTAAGAACAATAACACACAACAAAAACCTTCCACAAACGACAAAACACATTCACAATCAAATACTATAGTTGAAAACATAACAACTACTTTAAGAACAAAACACCAATACACCACAGGCTCACCTCAATACAATACACCTGAGCAACAGCATTGTCCGTGACTCACAGGACTGAACAACGCACTGATCTAGTGCGAAACGCGTCTGCTGAAAAATACCAGTAAGTAGTGGTGTTTTATTGGCAAGTGTACTAAAAGCAGTAGCGTTTATTATTTCTATATTTAAAGGAAAACACTTTGTGTATGAAGTTATATCAATGATGCTAAACATTTTAAAACACTTTATACACCAGTGTACAATTAACGTCCGTATAAGATTGTCACATAATGTTTCAGCATATAACTTGACTGTACTCCAGATTAGAGCAAATTCCGTTTTTGTCATAAACGTAAAGAACTATTGCTGTAATAATTGGGAACTCATTGATACAACTAATTCTTTAAAAGGTATTAGAAACACCCAACCTTACATATATCTGTTGAGAATTGTAGTGAAATTATTTAAACAGCAATAAATATCAAAGCCCAGATATTTAAGGATTGCATAGTTTTTATTAATTTTCTTCTTTGTCATTTCAGGTTCCAGACAAAGGCATTATCAGTACTATTGACATTTCTTTGATTCCACCTATCGACCTTTGGACTACCAGCCTGAAGTATACATGGTCGTAAGTTAAATTTGATAGTTCCCGTTATAGTACACGTTTCTATGTGGTATTATGTTAACCAATATTGTAATAATATATTAGTGATGATGTATCAACAACAATATTATAGTCTTAAAAGTATGTAGTAGATTATACTTAAAAGTCTTGAATAATATAATATAACTTTATTAACAGTTATTTTACTACGAGAAATGATTTAGAAATTTACATTTCTTATATATATGTATTGATAAACAGGAAACAATAGTACCTACATTTCGTCCTTTGCTATACTTTAAGCTTTGCTGTTGAAGAAATTGTTTCGTACTAAATTGCAGGCGCTAAAATAGGCAGTGTATATTAAACAACTATTAATTGAGCAACAATATATAAGTATAAATAAGAAATGTAGTTTTTATCATAGGCTTTATATTTAGGCATATATAAAACAGCAATAATAATATATTGTTTATAATAACTTAATACTCCAGAAGCAAGGCTGATAAAAACTTTAAATTCATTTTCTGTTGAATTACTTTAGGTGAAGAAAGATTTTATATTGGCAAAAGTGTCCTTCAATGTTTGTATTTACAGAGATGAAGCTACGTATAAAGCTTTATAAAGGATAAACAATTCATGAGTAAAAAACAAATATACGTTTATAATAACAATAAAATACAATCAGTGTCACCATGAAAAAGTTATATAAAGATGGTGCAAAAATTCATTCGATATTTTACATTACATATATATAT
>JBAIZL010000022.1:7500-42500 GCA_036971475.1 Prosapia bicincta | reverse complement strand
ATTGACCCACGTTTCGTCCAAATAATAAATCGTACGACCTTCCTCGCGATAGGCTTTTATTTTTCTTAAGTAATCTCTTCTCCATAGAATAATATCTTCTTTGTCCAACAGTATACTTTTACGGTTACGTTTCTCATACCTGAAATTTAGCTTTTTTAATATGTGAAACATTGTGGTTCGTCTTAGGTTAGGTAAGCCTAACTGTTCGTCGGTATTAACTAAGTGTAGTACTTTATTTAAAGTCGGAAGTTCGATTTTAAAAAATAACTCGTGTACTTTCTTTCTTATAGCAGTTTTTAAAAAGTCATCCATATTATTAAAAATAGTTTTGGTTTTTGGTTTCCTTTTGGCAGGAGACTTCAGCGTACCCGTTTCTTTTTTTTCTTTAACGATTGAAAAAACACTTCGAGCAGAAATTCCTGCAGATATCGCTACTTTCTGCAAGATGTCTTTGATACGGCATTCTGGATTTTCATCCTTTAAATTTTTATAAAGGCGTAAAATAACTTGTTTTTGCCCGGAGTGTATTACTTGTCCTCGTTTATTTTTTTTGACAGGGGATGACATTGCTTAAAAGTTAATCCTTAAAAACTTAACAACACCACAAACTCACAAACACAAATATAACAAACAACGATCTTAAATTATTCCACTGTCACTCACAACTAAAAAATGTTAGGCACAATAAACAGACGAACAAATGTAACCATGGACGTTTCCAGACTAACTGTTAATCGGGCGGCAGGATATTTCAGTTTTGTCACGAGGTCACTCAGCCAATAGGGTTGCCGAAATCGTTATGTTCACGTGAACAGTTCACCACTCCCTGGCGCAAACACATCCTGAACAGACAGTAGTGAATCATAATATTCTTCACATTCCATAAAAACCATTAAACTACAAAGCAATGAAATCAATTTGTTATGCAGAGGTGAGACGTTTGTTGGAGTTGATTCACTGTTTATTTAACTACAATGAATAATATTAGATTCAGGACACAGCACAAACCGTGAATGCTTATGCAATATTATCCATATTTACTAGAAAACAAATAACATAAACAACATATTTTTAAAGCAAAAATCCCACTTATATCAACAAAGAAAACATTTATTACAATTGTTTTTATTAAATAATTACTATTACTATGAATAAAGCAACATAACCTATGCGTTAAAACAGCTGTCCTACCGCATAACCTATAACATAGAATCAGCTGTTTTATAAAATTGTATGTTATCTATAGTTTTAAGCGAAATGGGACGTACTGACTATATTGCATTCCTTGCCCATTTTGTGAAAATGTATCTCATATAAAAGTAAAATCAATTAATTAAATTTAATTATTAAAATAATATTTTAAAAAAACTGTATTAACATCAAGTGTTATCCACTACAAGTTTCAAAAAATGATTTGGACTTGAGTGGATGAATAAAAAAGAATTTTTTATTAACAAGAATAGTTTACTAAAGTGTCGACAAGAGGGTTGAAACAATTTATCCATTACAAAGGTAGTCATAAATATACAGTGGGAACCTATTGACAAAAGATGGGTTCAGGTATTTAAAGATTGACGTTTCCAAGTGACCAAAATAACATGGGAAATAACACTGTACTGTTAGGAAGGCTATTTGTAAAAGCTGTGGGAATTACTGATTAACTGAAAATACGTAAGTGGGAGAAAATGCTGGTTATTAAAAACTAAAAATCAGGGGGGAATGGTAAGTCTTGGAGGAACTTCAGAAGAAGGCAGACCTATTTTGAGGGAGGACAAAATTGTAAGCCATGTATAAAAAGGCGTATATTTGTTTAAAAAGTTAAGGAAATAGTTAGTTTTTGTGTAAAATTTAAAAAGTGTGACGTAAATGATTTAGTCAGATAGTAAAGAAATTTGGTAAGTAAGTTATTGTGTGTAAAAGTGCAGTGAAGTAGTCAACGCAACGGTCAAGATTCCAGGAATTCTACAAACAATAAGTTCAATCTTTCTTACATTAGATTTACCCAACACAACTTTATAAACTTAGTAAATTTAGAACATATTAAAATCCGTTATTATAAAACGTTAATCTAGTTTTTTTTCACCACTATATAATTTATGGAAGATCCCGTAATAACGACCCGAGAGAAAGAGCAAATAAGACTGTAATTAATAAACTTTATTCTATAAAATAATCTAAAGCCTAATTATCAACCTGTTTTTAGTAATTGTAGTACCAGTTAAGCAATCAATCTTTGTCACTGCATCATATTAATGTAATTTGGTATAATTTGTAATAATTATATGTCAGACGAATAAATGTAAGTGATGTTAAATTTATATGATGGTTAATTAATTAGAAACCTGAAGACGTGACTATAGAAAGATAAGGTAATTAAATATAGCGTAAAGGTAAACTTATTTTAAATACGTTATACATATACATATATATATATATATATATATATATATATATATATATATATAGGGAGAGTGTGAAGTAATAGATGGAATTAAATATAGCGTAAAGGTAAACTTATTTTAAATACTTTATATATATATATATATATATATATATATATATATATATATATGTATATATATATATATATATATATATATATATATATGTATATATATATATATATATATATATATATATATATATACATATATATTTATGGAAAGTGTGAAGTAATAGATGGAATTAAAAATAGCGTAAAGGTAAACTTATTATAAATACGTTATACATATACATACATACATATATATATATATATATATATATATATATATATATATATATATATATATATATCACTTATATATATATATCACTGTATACAAGAAAACGGTGTTGCATAATCTACAAATATATATATATATATATATATATATATATATATATATATATATATATATATATATATATATATATATATATTTATGGAAAGTGTGAGGTAATAGATGGAATTAAATATAGCGTAAAGGTAAACTTATTTTAAATACGTTATACATATATCTATATACATCCCGCTATCAATATGGCATCCACTTGAAAGAGTGGAGTATATGTTTTTCGTCGTGTATAATTTATTTCTAATAAACATAATACTACTCCATGTACTTTAATTCAATAAAATCTTAAAAATACAAAATTGACTGAAGTACTAGCAATACGGCAGCATTTCATTCATGCATCAATATGGCAGCCAGTGTATATTTTCGTTCAGTCTAATAACAATATGGCAGCCGGTGTGTATATTATTCCCACTCTACTAACGATACGAAAACCAACAGTGTTGCCACTATGGTGCGACTGTCTTCCTAGTCAAATGGTTAGATTGTAAGACACTGGATGTGTGTAATCACGGTGAAAACATAAACATTAGAATGTCTCTTCTTCATTTCAGCTGGCCAATTATTTACTCAACTCACATAAGTCCTGGTTGTTAGTTTTCATAAACGTGTACAACTATCGAAAGCTGACGGGGATACAAGTGTGTGCCTCTACATGAGTAGCTAAAGGATCAAATAGGGTAAAATATCAGAAACCAAAAAAAGCTAGCGAATAATCAATTGGGGTGTTTTTAAGGATGCTGAGTCCACAACTCTGAACAAAATTAAACGGGGATGAACGGGTGGGGCTCTATCCCGGGATGGGGATAAATAGGTGACCCTCTATGGGAGTAGCAAATGATGAATTGGAGTATAAATGTGAGAAGGCAAAACAAAGCTAGAATATGATAAATCGTAGTGTTTTGGAGGGTGCTCAGTAGAATACCGTCTTCAATATTATACGGGGATGCACGGGCGTGGCTCCACGGGAGTAGAAAGAGTGAATTAGGGTAAAATTGTCAGAAGATAATAAAACAATGTAAAATGATTATTCGGGTGAGTTTAAATGGTTCTGAGTCGTTTACCGTAATCAAACGTCAATCTGGATACACGGCTGACCCTTAATGGGAGTAGAAAATGATGAATTAAGGGTATATTTTGAGAAGGCAAAAAAAACCAAAAAATGATCAATCGTAGTGTTTTGGAGGGTGCTGATTCCAATACCATCTACAATAATAAACAGGGATACAAGGGTATGGCTCTACGGGAGTAGAAAATTGTTAAATTTTGGTAAAATTGTCAGAAGGCAAAAAAAAAATATGTATATATATATATATATATATATATATATATATATATATATATATATATATATATATATATTATAACTTAACTTTGCCAATACGTTGGGCGTCAAATTATAACTTAACTTTTGTTATAATTAAAATTATTTTAAATGTTATTAAATTACCTTATCTATTAAAGTCACACTTTCAGGTTTATAATAGAATTACAATTTCATCAATTTTTAAACATCACTTGCAATTATTCTCTTCAATTAACTCTACACATTATCCCAAACTTATATTAATATTGTGCAGTGACAGGCTTGATATCTTAACTAAATTACAATAATAAAGGTGGACTTCTGAGGCTTTAGATTTCTAATAGAATAAAAAAAACAGTATTAAATTTTAATTCTTGCTCTCGGGGTCGCTTTTACGGGAACTTTGCTTTTAAATCAGAATGGTGACTAGAATAATTTTTATAAATTTTGATGAACTTAAAATTTGTTTTTAACTAAAAGATAGATGTCTGTTGGCTACACGTATTTCCAAATATACTTATTGGTCTGTAGAGTCCCTGGAATCCTGGCTTGTTCAATTCTGCGCTTACACTTGATAATAAAAAAACTTACTTTATATTAAAAAAAAAACTTTTACGTCGCACTTTACTAAATTTGACTCTAAATAAAAACTCTACTTAATTTAACAAAATTCTCCCTTTACAACACTTCCTTCCTTGTCCCCACCAACCGGTCTTTCTCCTCCGAGACTCTCCACAAAAACTCCCCTTAAACTCCCGATCATTTAGTTTTTATGAATTCCCTAATCTCTCCCACTACCACAAATACGTTCTTTGTCAGTTTCCCACAGTTCTACAATTAGCTAAACCTAGCGGTACACGGTTAATTCCCCAGGCTATATCGGCCGCTGGATTCCCCAACTTAATAAGCTTTGGACCTTCTATTGTCAAATTTGCCGGACTCCACTTATAGCTTTCCTGGAACGAATAATGACCTGCTTTGGTACCTGCTTTGTCCGCACTAGAAAAACTATTTGTATCTTTCTTTGCTAAATCCTACAGATGATTTATTTTAGTACTAACTTAATTTAATCTAAAGCCTCCTACTTTATGTTATGTAGTCCCCAGAATTTTAAAATTAATTTTCTTTGATTTCTTAAATTTAAATATTACAATATTTGAATGCTATGACATCAAAGAACAATTTGTTTTAAATTCTTCACCAATCTTAAATTTCTAATACATTTAATTTTACTATAGTTAAACCGCTTATATCCTAAATCATTTCACTTATAATTAGTACATAATTATAAATTCACGTCATACAAATTAATACTCTTTCTTTAAAATTAAATGTGAAAGTTTACAATGCCATTGTTCATCCTACGATCCTAACCATTAATTAGTTATGCATGAAAATCTAAATTTCTTTTATACAATTATTTAATTACTTAATATGGGTTTGTGATACCTTTTTAACATTCTACAATTAAATTTACACTTAAGTTTACCATTCATTATGGAAGTAAGTTGGTAACTGCTATTACCAAGACATTTCTTAATTTCTGGTTGTTACATTATCATGGATTACTATGTGGCAGCCGTATGTACCCGGCTGCCAGTTTGAATGCAAAATGACAAATGTAAGATCTCCGTATTGTTAGCAGGCTGTGTAAATATATATATATATATATATATATATATATATATATATATATATATATATATATATATATATAGGGAGAGTGTGAAGTAATAGATGGAATTAAATATAGCGTAAAGGTAAACTTATTTTAAATACGTTATACATATATATATATATATATATATATATATATATATATATATATATATATAGGGAGAGTGTGAAGTAATAGATGGAATTAAATATAGCGTAAAGGTAAACTTATTTCAAATACGTTATACATATATATATATATATATATTATATATATATATATATATATATATATATATATATATATATATATATATATATATATATATATATATATATGTATAGGGAGAGTGTGAAGTAATAGATGGAATTAAATAATATACCTAGTCCTTCTTAGCAATGAAGTTATCAGGACAAATAAATCCTAAAAAAATTGCATAAGACTATATAAAGCTAATAAATGATATCAGTTTATTTATTGCGTAAAGTCTAGGTATGGACAAAATATAAAACTTGATTGTAAGAAATCTAAACGTTTTTTGAGCACCAATGTTTGAATTCTGTATAGTTTTAGTACAAACATTATTTATTTGAAAGTAAAAAAAAATATGTATTTACATTTTAAAGAATGCGAAATAAAATCAGCAGAATTAATTTTATTTTATACCATCAGAATTACAAAATGTTATTTTTTTTAACTAGAAAGACAGTTTCGAGTCATTTTTAAAAATGTTGTTTTTATTTAAGGGTTTCGGCCGGGCTGACTTAAGGTAAGTTTGCCATGGCTGGGTAGTCACCGCTTAGGCACCATTATCCCATTCCTCCGGGCTATCGTACTCAGTCCAAATCACTCATCGATACCTTGTGTAGAAAAGCTTTTAAAATTTTACGATCCAATGCATCTGTTTTTTCATGGTTTGTTTGTTGCAGCTCCATAAAGGGTCATTGACACCAAATACGAAATAATTTACCTTGAGGATACTTTTAATATTTCACTGAGGTTTATTTTAAATATTGAATCCAACTGAAGCCATTTAAAAGCCCTAATCTCCATTTTGCTAAAAAAATCTTAATGATTTATAATCAATTTTGTAAGTCCTTACACATTAGACTATTGCATTAAAATTATGTTTGAATAATTATCAAAAACTTACAACATCAAATCTCAATACACAATATCAAGAGCACAGTGGTACAATATATTACAATAAAAATATTGAAAAGAACCCCAATACCACAAAAATAATCAAAAATAACAAATAAGACAAGTTACTTAAGATTAAACCCTTATGTACATTTCGATGACCATGTCATCATCATCAGAGGGTCTTGTTACAAAACACAATCTAGCACACAAGAAGTTACAAACTAGAATGACATTCTAGTTTGTAACTTCTTGTGTGCTAGATTGTGTTTTGTAACAAGACCCTCTGATGATGATGACATGATCATCGAAATGTACATAAGGGTTTAATCTTAAGTAACTTGTCTTATTTGTTATTTTTGATTATTTTTGTGGTATTGGGGTTCTTTTCAATATTTTTATTGTAATCAAATCTCAAAATGATATCTCTAAATAATTATATTTAAGAAAGAAGAATTAATTTTTTTTTTTCAGGTTATGACAAAACATTATAGCTTCTGGGATTAAGTTTTTGTAACGCGTATTTGAAGTATAGTTCGAAAATTGAGGCTAATGGGATATTACCTATAAAATTGGACAATTTGACATGTTAACTGTATGAATTCTTCAATAGAAGTATTTCTAAGTACGTGTTGCTATTCAATAAACTGTCATTTGCTTAAATTATAAAATTACTTTACTGTAAACCAAATATTACTAGTTTTATAATTACTCTAATAAACTCAAACAATCCTTACATACTTTATCGATAAGGTAAACGTAATCCATAAATTAACTCACAAATAATGTTAATTTCTATTTTAAGTAAATTGTACTCAGAGCACACAAGAGACTTGAAACAAAAACCAAAAATAAAATTACTCAGGAATACTTCCATGCATTTCCCAGGTCTCTTATTTTATGCAAATGCGGATTGTTCATAAAATGGATGACAACGTTATTTGCATTCTAAAAGATATTAAAGTGGCAGTTGCTGTGAGGAAGATAAGAACTAAGCATTTAATATTCAAAAGTTAATTTTATTTAAATATTTTCGAGCTACTCGCTAACTTAAAACATGAGCAGAAGCAAAGTAACCGTTAACAAGTATATTCGCTTTATAAAGTCTGTCTAACACAGAGTGGCATAGTTTCGTACACAAGAATAGACAATTGTAAAACTTACATTGTAATTTATATTTTAAAAAAACTCAATTTTACATTAGTAGCACATATTTTACCGTGTAATTATTCGTGTTTCAGAAGATGTAAGCCTTTGAAACTCGTATTTGCAAAAAAATATTTTTAAAGAGCAAACCATTGTATGTATTTTGCATATTTCAAAATAGAAACAGTCAATGCAACATATATTGTTATTCAAATACTTAATTATTATAACATCTAGTAAAGATTATATGAGTGAACATAATGGTAAAACTGGCTACACTGGAGTTAACGTTACGATTTGTTCAAAATTGATATCCTTGTATTATTTAATAAATTATTACAAAATATTTTATTGCCTTGACAAAACTATAACATAATTTGTACTGTAGGCCTACATTATACTAATATACACAAAATGGAAATCGTTCAATACGGGTTTGTGAAATAAAAATAACAATAAGGGTGTGGACGAACAAAAGAAATGTTATTTCCATATAAAAAGAAATAATGGTAAAAATATAGTGCAATTATAGAAAAGTTTCACTATAACGTCCAAGAAGCCACTCGTTCACAAAGCTTTTCTCGCTTGAGGAAACACAATATTAATATCAGGAGGTATAGTCTAGAATCTTCTAAGATCTAAAGCGGCAAGAAAGTAAAAGGAATAGCTACAAGAAACAAATCTATGTATATATATAGATTAGAAGAGAGTAAAGGTTTTAGTGATAGATAGAAATAATACATGATAAATGTATGTAGACTATTTCGCGAACTCACTAGCTATCACTAGAGCTAATTAAATAGTGTTTGAATAATTTTGTAAATGTTAGGTGTGTAGATAGTTGTCATAAACGTGCGTGAATCAATATATAGATATTTAGTTCTATAATTTATTGAACCCTGAGAGAAACTAACAATTCTTCCTTACATATTGTAATGTAGATCTCGTTTTTCTTGTTACAGACAAATTTACATACACTGAATTACCAAGAATATTTATAAATCAACATGTATGGAATCTGTTATTACTGTAACTTATTGCTTTTTTGATATATATATATATATATATATATATATATATATATATGTGTGTGTGGGGGGGGGGTAGGTGCGTGTGTGTGTGTGTGTGTGTGTGTGTGTATGTGTGTGTGGGCGCGCGCGCGTGTGTGTGTGAGTGTGTGTGTGGGTGCGTGTGTGTGTCTGTGTGTGTGTGTGTGTGTGTGTGTGTGTCTGTGTGTGTGTGTGTGTGTGTGTGTGTGTGTCTGTGTGTGTGTGTCTGTGTGTGTGTGTGTGTGTGTGTGTGTGTGTGTGTGTGTGTGTGTGTGTGTGTGTGGGTGCGTGTCAACAGCATTTACCTTTAACCGCAATGTTACTTTCGTATATGTACAAATACTAACTTTTGAAAATGACGCTTTCACAGTTTTACCCTCGGGCCTACGAGTTTTACACAGACCTACGAGTACAATTTGTTACTTAAAAAAGTAAATAGAAGAAAGCTTAAGTTTTAAGTTACAAGAAATAATTGCTAGCGAACACTAAAAAGTTAGCTACGATCCACACTTGGTCTCCTTATTCACAAATTTACATAACTTAATCGCAACCATCACAATCTAAATGGTAAATTATACATCATAAAAATTGATAATGGCGACAAAGTTATGGCACTAGAAATGTTTATTGTTACCTCATAAATGCGAAAATAGAATTTATGAAGTTTTTGCGCCGTAGTCGAGTGCTTCAAACGACAACACTAAATCAACAGATCGTGGCCCACGTACTTTGCCGTGATTTATCTCACAGTATGTTCCAACAGAGCACGGAAACACTTTTGTTTTGAAATTGAATGTACTAAAAGAAGTGTTTCCGCCTCCGGTATTAAACAGTTAGTTTGAGACTTTTGTTTCTTGATTTATAGCATCGAGATAAACGCTAAAGTAAACCAACAGGATTGCTTTCAAATAGAGTGGTCCTGTTTAATATTGTATTCCAACGTTACCTCCATTAATACTAAATGCACTATAAGTGTCACATTTATATTTCAAGAGCACATTGACGTATTTATTATTAGGAATACCGATTGGAGTAAATTATATATATATATATATATATATATATATATATATATATATATATATATATATATATGTGTGTGTGTGTGTGTGTGTGTGTGTGTGTGTGTGTGTGTGTGTGTGTGTGTGTGTGTGTGTGTGTGTGTGTGTGTGTGTGTGTGTGTGTGTGTGTGTGTGTGTGTGTGTGTGTGTGTGTGTGTGTGTGTGTGTGTGTGTGTGTGTGTGTGTGTGTGTGTGTGTGTGTGTGTGTGTGTGTGTGTGTGTGTGTGTGTGTGTGTGTGTGTGTGTGTGTGTGGGTGGGTGGGTGGGTGTGAGTGTGTTTGTATTTTGAATATATTTGA
Organism: Prosapia bicincta; assembly: GCA_036971475.1. Lineage (NCBI taxonomy): Eukaryota > Metazoa > Arthropoda > Insecta > Hemiptera > Cercopidae > Prosapia > Prosapia bicincta. The sequence goes on along the minus strand of JBAIZL010000022.1, from coordinate 32,002 downwards.
ATATGTTTTGATATAAGTAATAATTGAGCTGGCTTGTGTGGTTATAAATAAATACATAAAAGGAACACACAAACACATTAAACTTTATTGTCACACGCGTTTCCCTGACTTATGTCATCATCATCATCGTCAGTGACAATTTTACAAATCTTACAGTAGATCCAGTGCAACCTTGTTTAGTTGCAGTTGTAATTTTGTAGTTGTGTCACTGATGATGACATAAGTCATTGAAACGAGTGCGATGAAGTCAATTGTTTTTTGTGTGTGCGGGTGTTATTTATGTATATAATAATATGTTGGAAACTTGTTTATATTTATAGCCTTTGTCTTATTACAATTTATCTTTGAGAGAATAAAATTTGATAAGTAATGATACAATTTTAGAAATATCACTTTACTGTGTTTTTCTCTCTACCTTATATTTATATAGTTTACTAGTATATAATTGTTTTAAATAAATGAGAACGGTTGATAATCAAATCAATGATATTTATTCTAATAATGTGACGTTTCGGCGACTAGTCATTGCCCTTATCAAGGCTTACATTTAATATTCCTATGTATAATAATGTGATGAGGCAAAACATCAAACAGAGTTTGCGCTATAGCTCTGCTAACTATAGCTACGCTATCTATACAAGCTATACACTCATGAACAGCTGTAGTAATGCTGAAAGGGAAGTTAGCAGAGCTGTAGCACAAAGGGAGTTCCTAGTGAAGTGCAGGGGGATGTGATATCTTGCCTCCTCACATTATACATTTGTATGTTACATGCAAGGACTTTGTTTTGTATAGCATAACAGGCTGGATAAGGGCAACGAACTAGTAATTATTAGATAAATATTTTTGACTCGATGAACAACCGTTTTCACATTGGTTAACTGCCTCATTCGAGTGCTTGAATAAATATAATTGTTTTGATTTAATCAGAAATAAAAGCATTCTGAAACATATTTAAATAAAATGAATTTTGTTATATATTTTATAACAGTACTTTATTATTCATAATTTATGATCTAATGTGTTCCTTTTTAAGGTTGTAGTACAAAGAGAACTATAGTAAATTATTTACAGCATGACTTAACAATACATAGTCAACAAACCCCGTACAGCATATGATTTCTATTGCTGGCTATGATTTGATTACACTTGCTAGTAACTATTTGCCGGCCAAACATTGGCAAGCAATTATAACTTTGGTTTATTTATGTTGTGAGTGAACCTAACTTTATCTACTCTGTGGCGGTGATTTCTCTTCTGTGTAACGACGAAAATAGCGAACAGATCCCTGATTCCTTGCAACATAACCACACATTCTCTAACTACTTCTACTGGCTTCAGGTTGTTCTTGCGGTGTAAGAAATATAAATTTATATTGTGAAAATTAAAATTACGTCAAATTACTTGAACAATAAAAAAATTATTATGCATAAGAATAAACGAATTTTTAATACGTACAGTGCGCACAAAAAAATAAACAGTGTTAAAACAACTTACTATTTATTAGGAATATACTGTGGTTGAATTTAATAATAAATACACCAAAACCTCTTAACCACAAACTTTCTTTAATTTACCCTAATGTACATTTCAGTTACAAAGTAACCATCCTCAGAGGGATAACATACAAAGACTCAGTCTTTATTATTTATTAGTGTTAAAACAGTTGTAAGATTTTATTTTATTTACATAGCTGTCTCTGCATTAGTTAGTACCATGTCGGCAAAAACTAGCCTCGAATGGAATACGTCAATATGTATACGCGGCAACAATCAAAAGTCGCCACAGCTGATCGAGAAGGCAACTACAGCTGATTCAATTTCAGTACTGTTTATTTTGGCGCGTACGGTATAAACTAAAATTATTACCATCCTCAGGCGAAACGTGACTAATAACATACTATGCCGAAGCTTGACACCTCTACATGGCACAGGTGAACCTTATACAGGGAGTGATAGGAAACGTTCAGGGCTTGCTTCAATGAAAGCATACTAAAATTTGTAAGGCGTTATTTGAGGTGTAAGGTTTAGTGAGTTTTTTGTAAAATGAACTGAAATTGATTAAAACAGGTCACGATTCTTTAGCTACAATAATTTTCAAATTATCTGGTGAAATACCAAAAATTAAGGTATCAAAAAACATGTTGTATGTTTAGGTCTGAAAATATTGTTTGATAATGAATTATTCAATAGGCCTAGGTAAAATTTGTAAGCAAACTTTAATATTTAGAGGATCCTAATTCTGAATAAAATTATTTGAAATAGGCTGATAATAGATACATACGAACATTAAAAAATATATTTTTAAAAGTAACGTGCCACACCTTATTTCATGATAAACCAGATCACTAAACAAATCGTTCATCGTACTCAAACGAAATTCATCCATATTTCTTATATCATTTTATTCTATAGTGTGTCAATTGAAAACTTTTGTATTTTAGCGTTATTTAACATTATAGTAACAAATTTAGACAGAAAAATAAAGAAATATTAGATTTTCAGGGGTTACAATAAATATATATAGAGGTTAAATTTTATTTAACTAAATGTAATTTATTTTCAAAATTGCTTACTGAATTAAAAAGTGCCTACCATTAAAAATATTCCTACAAAGCCTATAGCCTACATATTATATTATTCCATATTTTTCAATTTCTTCTATTAACTATCAATCTTCTTGTTAACCTATAGTGTAATACAATGGATATTAATAAAATGTTTCAAATATTCACACAATAATTAAATTTAGGGATCTAGGTCGGATTCGAACTGAATGTTTTCATGTTCAAAGTCTAGCGCTTTGACACAGTCAACGTTCCCATAGATAGATGTGTACTCCTCAAAGATATACATGCATTTTTCCTTTGCTCCCATCTGGTTGTCGTCGAACCTTCATTTTACATCCTTAAATTGTCGATATGTTCACCACACAATATCATACATATCTCCTGTAGAATTAAAAATGAATGAATAGAATAGAATAGTATAAACAAACAAAATGGATTAACGATATCGAACGAATTCGCTTTCTATTTTGCCACTTGATATTGTTATTCTTCTATAGTGTATACATATTTATAAGTTTTGTATAATAAAATAAAAAGTAACTAAAATAAAACATTTCTCGCTTGATTCAAGTAGGAATTTACTTTAATACAGAAATATTTTTTACTCGTTTTTATTTAAATAACTACGCTCATTAGGTTATCGATAAATCATATCGAATCATAAACGAAAAGAAATATTAAATACCGTCTACACTAGAGCAGGAAGAACAAACTGCATCGCGTTGCTAGGTAGACTAACATAAACCCGGTGCATAAATTAATTTAGTGACGTGTAGTTTGTACAACCTATTTGCTTTTCATTCAATGGAAACACTACAAATGAAGTACAAACAAACATGCTTTGCTCTGTAAGATATTATATTTATGGCAACTTTAACAATAGAAGCTACAAAATGTAATAACAAAATGGTTTCAACATGGGTCACAATGTTATGTTGTTAAATTGCAGTGTTTGGAAAAACTAGTTCCGTGATATCGTTTCAGAAAGTTCAGATTAAAGCAGATTTACTGTTAAATCGAAACAATTCTTTGTTAAACCCAAATTTGTGATATAATTTTTTAGTACAAATAGTTGAGAGTTTTAAATTTAATGAAGGTCGCTATTTATTATTCAACGTGAAACCTAATCTTGTTGAGAATGGATTGAGACTTATTTGGTTTTAAAATACTAATTGTTTTATAATAAAAAAATTAGAGAAATATGTTATTATATCATTCATGTAATATATTCTATATTATATAATAAATAATCTATATTATATAATTTATAACACATAATATGCCAATGCACTAAGCAATATACAATATACATTATACAATATACCATAATAAACCATACACAATAAACGATATATACCTAATCATATTTAAACTGAGTTAAGAATTATTTTGTTTTAAAATACAAATTATTTTTGTAATAAAAGAATTAGAGAAATTTGTTACCATACAATTCGTGTAATATTATAATTTATAATAAATAATCCATAATATATAATTTAAAATATATAATATGTCACATGCGCTAAGCAATATGCAATATACAATATAGAATACATATTATACAATAGGCACACACACACACACACACACACACACACACACACACACACACACACACACACACACACACACACACACACACACACACACACACACACACACACACACACACACACACACACACACACACACACACACACACACACACACACACACACACACACACACACACACACACACACACACACACACACACACACACACACACACACACACACACACACACACACACACACACACACACACACACACACACACACACACACACACACACACACACACACACACACACACACACACACACACACACACACACACACACACACACACACACACACACACACACACACACACACACACACACACACACACACACACACACACACACACACACACACACACACACACACACACACACACACACACACACACACACACACACACACACACACACACACACACACACACACACACACACACACACACACACACACACACACACACACACACACACACACACACACACACACACACACACACACACACACACACACACACACACACACACACACACACACACACACACACACACACACACACACACACACACACACACACACACACACACACACACACACACACACACACACACACACACACACACACACACACACACACACACACACACACACACACACACACACACACACACACACACACACACACACACACACACACACACACACACACACACACACACACACACACACACACACACACACACACACACACACACACATATACACACACACACACACACACACACACACACACACACACACACACACACACACACACACACACGCACACACGCGCACACGCACGCATGCACACACACACACACACACACACACACACACACATACACACACTGCAACGGACTGGCCTAACGACTCAACGTCCGCAACCCTTATGCGAACGCCACCGCCAGCCCTTGTATCCGTTGCTAGTTAAATGTTTTGAAACGAGCCGGTCCGGCCGACGGCCAAAACCCTGTGCAATGCTCGCCAAAATCTGCCAAAGAACCAGTCACTAGACTTTATTTAAAAACATAACTCCCTGAGAAATAACCCTTTGGGTATCAGTTCCCGGGGGATGATTTCATTTGAAGGCATATTATGGCTGACTATTTTGGTTAAGGATTGTGTAAGAAATTTGTTTAAATAAATATAAATAATCACTGTTTGGTTGCAAGTTAGTAAAAACTTTTGTTTTTATTCATTTTAGAATTAAGTTACGTTACAGCACAGTTTGTAAACATTTTTATATCTTTAAAACTGTACTTAAGCATCTAACATTTCTTTAACCTTTGGAATATAATTATATAAACCTGTTGTATAACTTCTTCATTAAACAAATAATTTTTATATCAACTTCTTCTTATCTTACTTCTTTTTCAAAAACTTAGGACAGTTTATAGTTACTTTAAGATCAAGATTTACCCTTTCTAGGATATTTATTTAAATTCTCAAAATTGATTTTAAAATTTTTTCTTCAAACTAACTTTTTGTTTAATCGCAAAAATTACTTCAAATTTCTATATTAGATTTTAATTTATTTTCCAAACTTTATTATAATTTATTTATTTAGTCAATCCTTTCATTTGACTTTGGTATCTTAAACCAACTATAAAAAACAAGAACCAAACAAAATATTTAAGTTAATTTCAATCGCTCTTCGCTTTGATTGGTGCCGGGATGAGAAGGGCAGACAGGGAGATGTAGGTTTACAACTTCTTCCCACTAACATCGGAAACCTGAATAATGCATTAAGTGATTTACCGAACTGTTTGTAATAGTTTTCCACCAATTATAGTTCACGTTGGGAATCGATCTCTCAGATTGAGTTCAAAGTTGTACAAGATGTGTTGAGTTAATTTTATAAGCAAAAATTGAAATGCAAATAAATAACAAATAACGTTAACAAAAACGTACCATAAAAAACTAATACCTTATTTCTTATACCATCTTCATACTGCTTCAAACACTGTATGAAAATAAAAAATACAACTTTTGAAGTGAAAAAGTAAATTTAATCTTATATATATATATATATATATATATATATATATATATATATATATACATTAAACTGTGTGTGTGTTTGTGTGGCTTTTGTATTAAATATAAATTTAAAACTAATAAAATAATGGTCAAGTTTGTTTCTGTTTTAAAATACCTGATAATAGTAATACAGAAAAAACAAAATCTCAAAATCCTCTCTGCTTTAATATAAGAAACTAACTTTTTAATTGATAAACTGATTATTTTTTTGAATTTTATAATTATTGCTTTTATTGTTTGAAGTAAAGATTTTCACTAGTTATGAGGTGTAACGTAAAGCCGCCATAAAAAAATAGCAATAGTATTATGCGTTGGTGACGGAAAGCAATTGCAAAACCATTTCATATATATCAGAGTCGGTTGTTTACGTCCAAGATGGAGACAGTTTATTAGACCTTGCGCGATGAGTCTTCACTTGTTTACGCATTAATTCACTTTCAAATTTAGAAGTAGTTTACAGTTTATTTTAAATTCGAGATTTTTAGACATAGAATTAAAAAAATACTTCTATAGTAAATTTATATATGTGACAAGTGGCAATGATGCCGCTCGTGGCTTTTATAAATACAGAAATTAGCAAAATTGAAATTAAACATTTTTTTTAGTAGTAATAACATTTAATAATATGGGTAAACATGATTGTTTCTGGTATTTTAGTATTTGTTTATATCAATTACAGATTATCATATTTAGAATTAACTATTTCTATCTGTATCTTTGTAAATTATATATATATATATATATATATATATATATATATATATATATATATATATAATATACTTAAACAAGAATCTTACTTGGTATTTATGCGAGTTAACTTTCAAAGATTGATAGTATCTCCATTATCGAACAGCACTGACCGAGGTTTGTAGTAGACTCATATATATATATATATATATATATATATATATATATATATATACAGCCTGCTAACAATACGGAGACCATACATTGGTCATTTTGCATTCAAACTGGCAGCCGGGTACTTGTGGCAGCCGTATACGGCTGCCACATAGTAATCCATGATAATGTAACACCCTTTGACAATAATCAAAATAAAAATTATGTCAATAAGTGTAAAAAGAAGTGTTTTATTGGAGTTATACTGTATTTCGAAGTTCTATGGTCGTTCTGAATTTTTAAAAAATAATTTGTAGTAACCAAACGGTACTCGTATTGATAGCAGAGTGAACGGGATTTGTATATCACAAGTTTGTAACATTTCCGCCAGGGGCAGCATGGTCGCTTCCTGTATATAAATTTACTGTATATTTAAACCATTCCCTAACATTATGGCAGCCACAAACTTGGCAACATTGCTGGCATCCACATAGATATCAATCGTACTACGTAATGTATATACAGTATTTGAATTGGACAAAGAATCGCTGGAAAGTGACCACTCGGGGGTTTTTGAGTATGGTGAATCCATTGCCGTCATCAAATGTCTCCGGGGATGTACTGGTGAGGCTGAATCCATGTACAAAGGGGTTGAATTAGGGTAAAAATGTCAGATGCCTAAGAATCGCGGGATATTGACCGTTCGGGGGATTTTTGAGGATGCTAAATTCAATGGCGTCATCTAGAGTCACCGGGGATGAACCGGATGTAACTCTACGTAAGTACCAAAGGGATGATTTGGGGTAAAAAGTCAAAAGTCATAAAATAACTAGAAAATAACCACTCGGGGGTTTTTGGTAAGGCGGAATTCAATGCCGTCACCCAAAGTCGCCGGGGATGCACTGGTATGGTTCCACGCGAGTACGATAGTGGTGAATTGGGGTGAAAATGTCAGAAGTTATAATATCTCTGGAACATAACCACTCGGGGGGTTTTTGAGGATGCTGAGTTCAATTCCACCATCGAAAGTCACCGGGGATGGACAGATGATATTCTACGTGAGTGCCAAAGGGATGATTTGGGGTAGAAATGTCAAAAGTAAAAAAATTACTAGAAAATAACAACTCGGGGAATTTTGATGAGGCGGAATTCAATGCCGTCACCGAATGTCACCGGGAATGCATTGGTGTGGTTCCACGAGAGTACCAATGGGGTGAATTGGGGTGAGAATGTCAGAGGTCAGAAAATCGCTGAAAAATATCCGCTCGGGGGTTTTCGAGGATGCTGAATTCAATGCCGTCATCGGAAGTCTCCGGTGATGTACTTGTGAGGCTAAACCCATGTATCAAAGGGGTTGAATTAGGGTAAAAATGTCAGATGCCTAAGAATCGCGGGATAATTATTGTTCGGGGGTTTTTGGGGATGCTAAATTCAATTGCGTTATCTAGAGTCACCGGGGATGGACCGGATGTGACTCTACGTAAGTACCAAAGGGATCATTTGGGGTAAAAAAAGTCAAAAGTCAAAAAATAAGTAGAAAATATCCACTCGGGTGTTTTTGGTAAGGCGGAATTTAATGCCGTCACCGAAAGTCGCCGGGAATGCACTAATGTGGTTCCACGCGAGTACCAAAGGGGTGAATTGAGGTGAAAAAGTCAAAAGTCAAAAAATCGCTGGAACATAACCACTCGGGGGTTTTTGAGGATGCTAAATTCAATTCCGCCATAGAAAGTCACCGGGGATGGACAGATGATACTCTACATGAGTGCCAAAGGGATGATTTGGGGTAGAAATGTCAAAAGTAAAAAAATTACTAGAAAATAACAACACGGGGAATTATAATGAGGCGGAATTCAATGCCGTCACTGGCTATGCATTGGTGTGGTTCCACGCGAGTACCAAAGGTGTGAATTGGGGTGAAAATGTCACAAGCCAAAAAATCAATGGAAAATATCCGCTCGGAGGTTTTTGAGGATGCTGAATTCAATGCCGTCATCGAAAGTCTCCGGGGATGTACTGGTGAGGCTAAACCCATGCACCAAAGGGGTTGAATTAGGGTCAAAATGTCAGGTGCCTAAGAATCGCGGGAAAAAAGCCGTTCGAGGGTTTCTGAGGATGCTAAATTCAATGACGTCATCTAGACGGGCGTGCTGAACTCAATGGCGTCCTCTACAGTCACCGGGGATGGACGTAAGTGACTCTACGTGAGTGCCAAAGGGATGTTTTGGAGTAAAAATGTCAAAAGTCAAAAATTTACTTGAAGTTTACCACTCGGGGGTTTTTGAGGAAGCTGAATTGAATGCCGTCGCCGGATATGTACTGCGATGGTTCTACACAAGAACCAAAGGGATAAATTGGGGTGAAATTTTCAGATAAATAACTGCCTTAGGGCTTTTGAGGATGCTGAATTCAATACCGTCATCGAAAGACACCAGGGCTGGACGGGTGTGGGCTCTACGGGAGAAGCAAAGGAAGAATTGGGGTAAAAAGGTCAGAGGCTAAGAGATCGTTATAAAATGATCACTCGGGGTTTTTAATAATGCTGAGTCTAATCCTACCACCGAAGTTGGCCATGCACAATCCAGGAAGGGACTGCGGGTGTCGCTGTGGGTGAATTGAGGTAAAACTTGTCAGAATCTAAAATATTGCCCAAAAATGCGCATTCGAAGATTTTCGAAGGTTCTAGTCCCTTCTCATCAAAACTCGTCGGGGATGTACAGGGTCAGGAATCACCAAGGGGTGATTTGAGGTATATATCCCATTGACAATAAATCGCCCGAAATTGGCATGTTTCCAACTATGCAACATTACCTACAGAAAGAGTCGGGTTCGCGACCTTGTCTTGGACAGGAGTTATGCTACAACTATTTACAGAAATGTTTGTGATATGAAAACATAAACAAGCGGCACTCCAATAGCAGTTCTAGCACGTTTGTTTACGTCATGTCTGTCAAACTAATCTTAATAGCTTGGAGCAATGTTTCAATGCAGCCTGTCCATGTGCTTTAAGAATTTTAAAGACTGTATGCTTGAAAGATTCAACTTAAAAAGTTAACCGTTTGTCCCAAATTGATAATTTTATAAAAATTAAATTTTTTATTTAATTTTTTTTAAATGTATTTTGTCTATCTAATTGTCATACATTTTCTTTCCAATTTTACTTAGACTATTTAGATATCTAATTCGGGTAATTAATTTTCATCTCTTTTTGTGTTATTTTCTTTTGTTCTTTTAAAAAGGATGGTATCGTTAGCGGGGGCAGCGGAATGACTTTTGAACCATCCGTAAATGAAAAAAATTCTACTATAACCGTAAATTTAAAAAAAATATAAATAAGTAGACCTTATATTTGTTCAACCTTTATGCAACTTAGAATAATCGACAAAGAGAATTTGTTGACCCACATCATTTCATTGACTTATCTTTATCAGCTTATATATCCAGAAAACCTATTATGCCAATATCTACAAATTCCACGCTAAACCTTTAACTACCGTCATCGTGCCTGATCATCAGCATTAGCCGAAGAAGACAGTGATTCAGGTGCTGTATCTAATGACCAACTTTTAGAAGGCATCAAAGAGAATAGGGGAATTGTGCAACTGAGTGAAGAAGTAATTGAGCAAAAGGTCAGGGTTCTTCTAAAAGAAGGATGGTTGATCTGAAATTCGGTATCATGAGCGAAAGTACTCCTCTTCGGTACTTTTTCGATCATGATACCGAATCTCAACGAAGTGCATCAGACGATGAAAATGATTTCAAAAAACTGCAACCTCCAGAAATTTACAAATTTTTCTATTTGTATAGATAAATTGTTTTAAGCAATGTAGAATTTGTTCAGCAACAAAAAATAGAAAGACTAGTTACACTTTGTAAGATGTCTTTGTACAGTCAATATGTCTAGAATGTTCTGAGCCACTGTGTAAATACTGCTGTCAAAATTGAGTTATTATTTCTAATGCCAGTTTCCATAAATAAAGCTTATAATGTGTCAAATGATATCTTGTATATAAAGTTAAGTGTGTACAATCAGTGAACAAGAAATAATTAGTGTATGTTAATTATCGTGCGATTATAAGTCTTTTTAACTAAACTGCGCTAAAATCTGTAGGTTTTATGTACTACAGTTTTCGATTAGTAAATAATATATAACTGATCTCATAAAACTACGTTTACCCTACTAGGCACAGGCAATCAGAATATTCAAAAACAATTTTTATAAAGTAAATGCAAAATAAATTGTTAAACCACACAATAAATCACACTTAGACATTTCGTACCTGTGAGCTACAACGACAGTAGTATTGTGACAGAAATTGCAGGACGGTAATTGAAATAGTTGTTAATAAATACTGAATCATCCATCGTTAATCTCTGTATTGTATACAAACAAGAACCTAAATGACATCTGTGCGAGTGTTGTCAGAATATATTACGATATCAGGCTGTCTGGTGTAAACAAACATAGGTCCAAGCCAAACAAAGATAAAGGCTCGCACTCCACAAGTACTCTCGTGGACGAAGGCCCGAAAAACTGACTTTCTGCATTCTATCTTTTCCATCCCTTTCTCTCATTTACATACGGCGTAAACGTAAATTTATGGTATTCTCCCAACGTCAAAATGGTCGTATAAAGACGGAATCATTTGTTTATATTCTCGACTTTAGCCGCTGGTAGTCTATGTTTTATTTTATTAATATGTTTATTGAATACATTGGTATTAACATTTAGTGAATATATATATGGCGTAGGGCATATTAAGTGTTACATCTGTTAATATATGTGTTGCAGACTAGTGTTAACATTTTTGCAATGTTACCAAATTGTAACAATATACAGCAAATAGTCACTTTTAGATTCTTAAAATCGGATAGAGATGCTATGACAATTAATTTGAAAAGCAAGTTAAGTTAAAAAAATAAATACCTAATCGATCCTATAGTATCTAAGAGCCCCAAGGGAAAAGTATGAGATGCATTGACCGGAACATTAAGATAAGTTTGGTGTGCCATCAAGTAAACAAACACGTCAGAATGGCTTTCGGAGTGTCGGCTGTTTATGTTTACATATTACAATTGTGTCTGTAAATATTTATCATAGTTCTCTCCAAGATAAGGTCGCGAATCCACAGCTGTATGTCCTTTCCAGCGAAACAACAGTTATGTTCAAAGGAATTGACAGATGTAATATAAGGGGAGTGGTACAGTCTCAAAAACTACCGAGTGTCAATTTTTATGAGATTTTTTTTATATTATTATTTTATATTTATATGCTAATAACTTCAAGAAATAATTCCGTTCTTGACGATAACATTTGCGTGTTTGCAAACACAAATACCAGTAACCCCATAATTGTTTATAAAGTTTTATGAAAGCATGCTAAAATAGCATGTTTACAAATTCCTGAAGTACTTACTTCGAGGACTCTAATGAAACACTTGGCAACAATATCTCAACTCTTCCAAATGAATGACCAAGGTGTTAAAGAACTAGCGTTACTTATAGGCCATACAACATAATTTTTGTATCAATAATAACATTATATTAATTTTTTTCATCCAAAATATTTAAAAATAGTTTAAAAAATATAAATAATGTAACAAAGATAGAACACGTGGATATATACACACATTCTATGACCATAAGGGCAAAACATTTTAAGTACTTATTTAAGGATACATGTATCATAGGTGTTAATATGCTAATTAAACTAGAAAGCAGTTCAGGCGGTTTAAGCAATGGTAAATATTTAAAATTCTTTATTTCTACATCTCTGAAGATTATATGTCAGGATATAGTTCTTCCTAATGTATATTGCAGTGTAGCTAGAATCAAAACGTTTTCGGTAAGCAATGTAATAAATCTATTATGTTTATCCTCGATATTCTAGTCCCAAGAGTAACTTTAATGTCTATAAGATATTCACTCACTTTAGAGTTGCATGAAAAACTGTTTCAAGTACGGTGATCATTGGTACGGAAACAAATACAGTAGTGCATGGATAATTCGAGGTAGATGGGACCGAGACACCGTCGGATTACCGAAAACTTGGATTACATGGAAATAGCTTCCTGTATTCCCTACACTAGAAAAAAACAGGAGTTCCAATGAACCGTAATACTATAATTAAGAATGCACAAAATACGTAGCTTTATTGATTACAGTATATACATAAATTAATGTTGCTTGGCTCTTCAAGACTACTGTACTGATTCTTGCTTGCGGGGATACCATACGATATAAATACCATACTAAGTGTCGGCAATTATAGCTAAAAAAAAGCCGATGCCCTTTGTGTTCTTTATCAGGACGCCCAATGTTTTGATCGTAGATAGTCTTTTTGTTCGCCTACCATAAAAATAAAACGAAGTACCATGAAGTATAGTGAAAAATTACCGTGATCATCGGTAGTAAATATTTATGATTATCAACGTCTAAAGATTGACTACAAAACGTTTTATAAGCTCTTGGTTAGGGTTACTTAACTGAAGTAATTTTCTATGAACGAAAAATAGAGAACACTCAAATTGAAATATTAAGTTTGTAATAGGAATTATTTATTAACTGGTATTGCTAGTGGTAGGATTCGTAAAATATATAACAAAGGAGACAGTTTTGAGAAGTGATTGAGTATTAGCAGACTTTGTCTTGAGATCAGACACAGCCGAACTAACTAAAATCATTCTGATACTAACTATAAAAATGTATGTAACATGTCGACCGAAGAACGGAGAGATTTTTTAAAGTGAAAAAAAATCTACAAAACAGTCATTATCTTTTACGTCTTGTTTTTTTAACAAGAAATACCATCATAGTGACTAATTTCATTATGTTACTCTGCATAACGCTATTTTACAGCTAGTTTTTGAAGACTGGTTCCTCAGCTATATTCGTCAAAACATTTGTAAAGTTTTTCACCATAATAATAATAAATCAAATTGTAGATACCAGGAGGGATACGGCTAAAGATAGAATTAAAGAAGAAGATTAAAATATACTTAAAACTTATCAGATATATTTTCAGGTGCATTCAACCTGTCTTGATGAAAGTAACATCACAATCAAGGTGAAATGTCATCCTTTAGGAACATATCTAAGGGAGGAATTAAATAAATTTTTTAACCTGGCAACAACGACCAGGAAAACTTAATGAATGTAGTTAAAGAGAAACTTTTAGAAAAAATAGGTCTTTACTCAAACACAATTGTACCTATAATAACTTATGACAAATCAAATATGGTGGATAAATAAAATAGATGTATTACATTGCTTACCGAAATCGTTTTTCACCCTGATGCCTAGCTACAATGCAATATACTTCGGGAAGAACTATATCCTTACATAATATTATATTCTTTAGAGATCTAGAAGTAAAGAAGTATATTTACCATTGCCTAAACCGCCTGAACTGCACTCTAGTTTTATTGGCACAAAACCACCTATGATACATGAATCCTTGAATAAATACCTAAAATGTTTTGCCCTTATCTTGGTGAAATGTTTATACTGATTGGTATTGGCACTAAAATGTCATATCTTCGTGAAAATTTTACTCCTTGTTACAATACTATATGCACCCTTTTAAAGCATATGCTCACAGAAAAATAAAACAGTTTTTTTGTTACATTTGGCTGTCGTAAGTACAGAAATACTATTATTTCAATGTTTAATTTTTTTATCCGAAAATGGTAATTTGTGCTCGTTTGAACCTATAAATATAGATGTGTTCTATAGGCCTACGTGAACAATAAATTAACATTAGATGGAATTCGACCAAATAAAAGCCTTCTTTTATTTACAATGTACAATATAGGTAGATTTTTCTGGTTACCTACCTGAGGTAAAGGTGATACAATATTTGTTGTTTTTCTACTATAGGCCTAACTTTAAAAACTTACTGTAAATAAACTTTATGCCAACCCTTTACTTATCCTTTATTATTTTTTTACAGTAAAAACTTATTATTGAAAATTTCATTTTTTTTATACACTGAAGAAGAAATGTTGAAGAAAATTCGATGTATTAGTCTAAAAATTCTGCAAAATCGTTTTTAAACTGCAAAAACTCTTAAAAGATTGTAACACGAAAGAAATAGAATTTAAAAATTGTGGCAAAAAGCTCAATGAGATAAAATAAATTAAATGAGAATAAATGTATTTTCGTAAAGTAAGGATATAGGAGAAGTTAGTGTACTAACTCTAAGACTGATAATTAAATGAGAAATTCAGAAGAAAAAAATTGAATTCGTGCTTGGCCTTTATTCCGTGCAGTGCACGCTTGGAAATCTAGGTTGAATATTGTTAAAGATGAAACCGTTCATTTATTTGCAGATCTATTGAGGGTTTTGAAAACATGTAACCAAACCAGATGATCGATGGATACCGGTCTACACCTAACCTGCTGATATTCACAATACAATCGTCTACATGCACTCCCGTATTTTTGTTACCATGACACTATGTTTACTGACAGAACTGGAGAACTATTTCTAAAACTCGACAGAGCACTGAAAACCTTCAATGGGGCGGGGAAATTTTAAAATAGCAACCTAGCGGCGGTGGATTTACCCGTAAGGCATAGATTTAGCAAGTGTCTCCCTTTTTTACCAAACATACGTCAAAGAGAGTAATACCTTTTATAAGACAGTGCCGTGTGTACTAACCTAAATAGACAAAATGACTTAAATTGAGGGTTTAAATTTATTTGTGGACATTGGTTTTTATTAAAAACAATAAATTTGTTAAGATTCATTTCGTTAATTCACATTAAAAATAACAACAAATAATAGAATTGTAACAATCAATGTGACAATTTCTAAGACAACTATGTACTATTGTAGCCGAAACGAGACTGATTGTAAAGAGATGTCCCGTGTGGTTGTATGTTGAAAGTAGATGGAGAAATGGCGGTATAAATTTCACATTGTAACACGTGACCAATTAGCGCCTGGGATCGAACCCGTCATGAACGTGTTTGTATAATGTTTATTTTCGATCTCTGAAGGATGAACACATCATTCAGTATTATCAGTTTTAATCGTGTGACAGGGACCATGATAGTTACTTCATGATAGTATATATTTACTTCAGCTAGTTCATTCCCTCCAAAAGATAAAAATACCAAAATAAAATCTTATTTGGTTGAATCTTTCACTTTACAAGTCATAATATTCTACCTCTATTTTACCTTCTCTTCTCACAATTAGGTCTATACTCCAATTCATCATTTGCTACTCCAATAGAGAATCACCCGTATATCCCCATTGACGATCGATAACGGTATACCATTAAAACACCATTAAAACTCCCCGAGTGATCATTATATATATATTTTTTTTTGCCTTCTGACAATTTTACCCCAAATTAGCAATTTTCTACTCTCGTAGAGCAACACCCGAGCATCCCTGTTTAATAATGTAGACAGTATTGGACTCAGCACCCTCCAAAACACTACGATTGATCATTTTCTAGTTTTTTTTTTGCCTTCTCACAATTATACCCCCAATTCATCATTTGCTACTCTCATAGAGGGTCACCCGTGTATCCTCATTGACGTTCGGTTATGGTAAACGACTCAGCACCATTAAAGCCCACCCGAATGATCATTTTCAATTGTTTTTTTGCCTTCTGACAATTTTACCCTAATTTACCCCTTTTCTACCCCCTTAAAGCCACACCAGTGCATTCCCGATTAATATGGAAGACGGTATTGGACTCACCGACCTAAAAATCACTACGTTTGATCATACTCTAGCTTTGTCTTGCGTTTTCAGATTTATACTCCAATTCATCATTTGCTACTCCCATAGAGGATCACCTATGTATCCCCATTGGCTTCCGATAACGGTAAAAGACTCAGCACCTTTAAAACAGCCGAGTGATCATTTTCCATTGTTTTTTTGCCTTCTGAAAATTTTACCCCAATTCATCCCCTTTCTACTCCCGTAGAGCCACACCCGTGCATCCCATAATAATATTGAAGGCGGTATTCTACTCAGAACAATCCAAAACACTACGATTTATCATATTCTAGCTTTGTTTTGCCATGTCACAATTAATTATACTCCATTTCACCATTTGCTACTCCCATAGAGGGTCACCCGCGTATCCCCATTGACGTTCGATAACGGTGAAAGACTCAGTACCATTAAAACCCACCCGAATGATCATTTTCAATTGTTTTTTTGCCTTCTGACAATTGTAGCACAATTCTACCCCTTTTCTACTCCCGTAGAGCCACATCCGTGCATTCCCGATTAATATGGAAGACGGTATTGGACTCAGCTACCTCCAAAACACTACGATTGATCATATTCTAGCTTTGTTTTGCCTTATCACATTTATACTCCAATTCATCATTTCCTACTCCCATAGAGGATCACCTGTGTATCCCCATTACGTTCGATAACGGTAAAAGACTCAGCACCATTAAAACAATCCGACTAATCATTTTCTAGTTTTTTTTTTTGCCTTTTGTCATTTTGACCCCAAGTCAAAATCCTCCTTTATAACTCCTATAGAGCCCCACCCGTTCATCCCCGTTTAATTTTCACAGTAGTGAACTCAGCATCCTTAAAAACATCCCAATTGATTATTTCCTAGCTTTTTTTTTTGTTCCGATATTTTACCCTAATTGATCCTTTTGCTACTCCTGTAGAGGCACACACTTGTATTCCCGTCAGATTTCGATAGTTGTACACGTTTATGAAAACTAACAACTAAGAATTATGTGAGTTGAGTAAATAATTGGCCAGCTGAAATGAAGAAGGGCCATACTAATGTTTGTGTTTTTACCGTGATTACACACACGTGTCTTAGAGTCTAAACATTTGACTAGTCAGATAGTAGCACCATAGTGGCAACACTGTTGGTTCTCGTATAGTTAGTAGCGTGGGAATAATATACACACCGGCTGCCATATTGTTATTAGACTGAACGAAAATATACACTGGCTGCCATATTGATGCCTAAATAAAATGCTGCCGTATTGATAGTACTTTAGTCAATTTTGTATTTTTATGATTTTATAAAATTAAAGTATATGGAGTAGTATCATGTTTATTAGATATAAATTATACACGACGAAAAACATTTATACTCCACTCTTTCAAGTGGCTGCCATATGGTTGTAAAATGAAATGCTGCCATATTGATAGCGGGATGTATATATATATATATATATATATATATATATATATATATATATATATATATATATATATATATATATATACATATATAAATATATTTTTTTTTTTTTTTTTTTTTTTTTTTTTTTTTTTTTTTTTTTTTCCCTGGCGAAAAACCAATTGTGGTTATCATCGCCAAACAAAATCTAACACGGAACGCAATGTTTTCAATTAAATCAAATAAATTAATAAATAAACAAATAAATAAATACAACAAAAAATTTCAAAACAAAAAACCCCAACAATATAAAACAAAAAACAACAATATAACAATGAGAAAATTCTTAAAAACTAAATAACAAAATAACAACAAACAACAATATAACAGTAAATAAATAATATGTAAAACAATAATAGGTAACAATTTAGCAATAAATAAATCTCAATAACAATAACAAGAACAGAAAATAAATTTAATTAAAATAAATAAAAGAAACACAGAGAATTATATGTATAAATAAAATTAAAAAAAATATATATATTTATGTATTAAATTTTAAAAAATATTTTCAAGTGGTGCAAGAAAGCGATGACTCGGTCAATGGCCGAGGCATCGTCCCTTAGCACCACCTTCAAACTCCCTTTTAAATTAAAAAGGGCACGAACATTGCCTACACTAACACAATCTACCAAAATATGTTTTATTGTGAAGATATCACCGCAATATTGGCATATTGGTGGATCTTCACGCCTCATCAAATATCCATGAGTTGCAAAAGAGTGGCCAACGCGAAGGCGTGTAACCACCACTTCCTCCCTACGTTTTGAACGAATTGAAGACCTCCATGGACGGACGGTATCTTTAATTTCCCTCAGCTTATTTTGAATCACGGTATGCCACTCGTCATTCCAAGCAGCGAGCAATAATTGTTTCGCGAAACACACATAATCAGATGCCATAACCAGTTGAGTAAGAGCCACCAAACTTGTAGCTTTCTTCGCCGCTTCATCCGCTTTTGTGTTTCCAAGTATTCCGCAATGTCCAGGAACCCAACAGAAAGTTACCCCCACACCCCTCAATTGAAGCCTGTGTATAGCACACAAAATGTCCCCAACTAAAGGGTTGTTAGAGAAAACATCCTGAAGAGCCTGAAGAGCACTTTTGGAATCCGAACACAAAAGATAATGAGAAGATCGAGATTGAATGACGGTCAAAGCTTTAAAAATAGCAAATAGTTCTGCCGTGAAAACACTGCAAGCTGAGGGCAATCCGTACGTGTAGGTACAACCAGATGCATAAAACGCACACCCAACGCCATTGTCCAGTTTAGATCCATCAGTGAAAATAATTTCACTGTGTTGGTGAGATTTATAAATGGATGAAAATTCCTGGTGGTAGACCACAACAGGAGTATCGTGTTTTATATAACTGGACAATGAGAAATTGAAGTGCGGCGTTTTTATTATCCATGGAGGTAGATAGCACATTTGTCGTTCAAACATAGTTGGAAGTTGCAACTCAAGGTCATCCAATATTCTTAAAGTTCGTATGCCAAATGGAGCGGTCGAACGTTGACGTGCATTGTACACTTGATTTAACTTATTATTAAAGACTATTTCAAATGCCGGGTGGTTGGGTTTGCTTCGAAGAACAGAAACGTAAGATATTTGTAGCATCTGACGTCGTCTAGAAAGGGCAGGTTCCCCAGCTTCGACAAGAAGACTAGGGATTGGGCTAGTTCTAAATGCACCAGTAGCCAGTCTAAGTCCAGAGTGGTGGATGGTATCAAGAGTTTTCAGAACTGTAGGTCGTGCAGATGAGTAGACTTGACAACCATAATCTATGCGTGATCTAACGACTGCGCGATAAAATCGAAGCATACTAGTTCTGTCTGCTCCCCAATTCGTTCCACTCCCCAATATGTTAAGGACTCTTAACATATCCAATTTCTTGCTGCATCTCACCTTCAAATCACGAACATGTGGACCCCATGAGAGTCTTTTATCAAATAAAAGACCCAAAAATCGAACACTATCCGTGGTTTGAAGCTGAACCCCTTTAAGATAAAGGATCGGCTCCTGGTGTTGCCTACGACGACTAAATGCTACACACTGGGTCTTCGAAGCAGAGAATTTAAAACCTGTAGTTCTTGACCATTCCTCTAATCTACTTATTGCTAACTGCAAAGATCTTTCCGCAGTTGCCATACTACGAGCAGGCACATATATACAAAAGTCATCCACAAAAAGGGAACAGTGTACCGGAGATCGTATATTGCTGATGATACTATTTATTGCAACGGCAAATAGCGTGACGCTCAGCACGCTGCCCTGCGGTACACCATTCTCCTGTGTATAGCTGTTTGAATACGTGCCTCCAAGTCGAACGCGGAAAGATCTATTAGAAAGAAAGTTAGCGATGAATGCTAGGATATTCCCTTGTATACCCCATGATTTTAAAGTGTTCAGAATTCCTCTTTTCCATGCCATATCGTATGCCTTCTCAAGGTCGAAGAAAACAGCAACGAGTGTTTGACGCAAGAGAAAGGCATCTTGAATAGCGGATTCTAACAAAACCAATTGGTCAACGGATGATCGTCCTTGCCTGAAACCACACTGTTCGTTGCAAATAAGGTCATTGGTTTCTAGGTACCAGACAAGACGGCGGTTGACCATCTTCTCCAGTAGTTTGCATAAGACGCTTGTAAGGGATATAGGTCTATAACTACTGGGATTGGTTTTGTCTTTACCTGGCTTCAAAAGAGGAATTACAGTCGATTCTAACCATGCATCGGGGAAAGAGCGCTCCTCGAATAAACGATTGTATACTCGAAGGAGGACAAGTTTCGCCGATGATGGTAGATGTTTTAGCATGGAGTACACAATGGAATCAGGACCTGGTGCAGAATCCTTCGTTGACGCAAGAGCTGACTCCAATTCCCCTATAGAGAAAGGAGTGTTTAAAGGAGAGTCCCCAGACGACCCAACAGTAAACGGTATTGCTTCTTCCTTCAGTTTATAAATCTGGAATAATCTATTGTAGGCTGTAGTAGCAGAAAAGTTAGAAAATGATTTACCAAGTACATTAGCAATATCATCACGGTTTGAGATTATTCTTCCATCCGGTTGCTTCAGCGCAATGGCTGGCAACGGAGTGAAAGTACCACAAACTGATCTTAGTTTCCTCCACACTGTGGAAGACGGAGTTGTTCGTCTAATTGTGCTAATGTACTGTTCCCAAGAGTTCTTTCTACTCAGCCTAAATATCCTCCGTGCTTTCGCACGGAGTATTTTATATTCCTGAAGGTTTCCATTCGTTGGGTGTCGTTTAAATCTCCTAAGAGCTCTTCGTCGTAAACGGAGGATTTCTGTGCATTCATCGTTCCACCACGGCACAGGCGGTCGGCGTGGATTCGTAGACGATTTCGGAATGGTCTTTTCAGCGGCATTTAAAATTGCTTTTGTAAAATTTTCTATATATTCATCAATGGGTGTCAGATAATCCATGTCAAGTGATACAAGGTAATTCGAGTAGGAGTCCCAGTTGGCTTTTCGTAAAATCCAACTGGAATTTCGAGCATAACAGAGTTGGGAGTCACATAAACTGATCTTAATAGGCACATGGTCGCTTCCATACAAATCATTGAGTACCGACCACGTGCATCTAGTAGCTAATTGAGGGCTGCAAATCGATAGGTCAACAGCTGTCCATCCACCAGTAGATGCTGCCAAATGAGTAGGGGAACCGTCATTTAGCAGACATAGGTCTAGTTCCGTTCTCACACTCTCAACAAGGTCACCTCGAGAGTTCCTAGTCGGAGATCCCCAAGACGAATGGTGGGCATTAAAATCCCCTACCAATAAGAACGGAGTTGGTAACTGGCTTATTAAATTCACTAAATCACTGTGATGCAGGTTTTCTTGTGGTGGCAAGTAGACACAACACACAGTGATTTTATACGGGACAGCTGTTTGAACGGCTACAGCTTGTAAAGGAGTTATTAAGTTTAGAGAAACAGCATCGATACAGTCACGGGCTAGGATGGCTACGCCACCTCTAGCTCGTTCTTCTGTAACGAAGTCCGATCTAAAAACTGAATACTCCCTTAAATGGAAATTATGCGATTCGTGGAGATGTGTCTCCTGTAGACATACAAACATTGGGTACACATCTCGCACGAGTACTTTAAGTTCTTCTATGTGACTCCTAACACCGTTGACGTTCCATTGTATCACTGACTTCCTAAGCAAAGACATTTATTAGCTTAGCAAAGGGTTTATTTGACACCCATTGGTTCTCTCTCCTTTCTTGCCTGGGACGTTTTTAGACGTCTCAGGCTTACATTTCTCAGATTCCATATCCACCCGTTCAGGGATGGAATCTGAGGAAGTTTTGGGTTTAGGAGGGGTAGTTTTCACATTCCCTCCTTTGTTAGCATTTTTCTTAATGCCCGGTAATGACGGTGGCGATGTGGTCTGTCGTAACACTGGTCTACGTGGTTTGGATTTTTCCGTCTTCTGCACAGAAGGTTTATTACCCGTTGATAATATCTTCTGCACAGAAACACAAGGCTCGCTTAGTGATTTATTTCGTGTTCCAATCCCCCCAGTGGAAGGGACAGGTACACGAGGTAAAACATTATCCGTTGCTGCAGGTTGTACCAAATTCAAGGACGGACCATTCGTGACTATGGACAAAAGGCGAGAAACTTGTTCAGTTAAAACTTCAATTTTTTTCGACAGCTCGGCACAGTTGTTACAGGACGATTTGGAAGCGGTCAGAGTAGCGGCATAAGTCTTACTGTCTGCCTTCGGCTGAGTAGATCTATAGAGTTTTTTGGCCTCTGGAAACGACAGCTTGTCTTTCGCCATGATGCCTAGGATAGCTTTCTCTTCCTTAAAAGTAGGGCAGTTGTAGGATCGCGCTGGGTGGTCACCACCACAGTTGGCGCATTTCGGAGAATTGACACATTCCTTATCATCATGGCCTTCAACGCTACATATACCGCATACGTTCTGCTTCGAACAGGTAGAGCTGATATGCCCAAATCGCTGGCACTTGAAGCAGCGCCTAGGGTTAGCCACGTATGGTCTCACTGAGAGCCTTTGGTAACCTGCATGTAAGTATTCGGGTATTTCCGGCTTTCCAAAAGTGACGATAAAAGAAGCTGTTGCTACTTTTTCTCCTTTGTCCATTTTCATTATATTGACAACGTCCGTAACTGACTGAGACGAGAGTTCGGATTTAATTTCATCAACCGGAAGGTACATTAAATCCCTACATGTGATAACCCCCTTTGAATAATTCAAGGATCTATGGGGAGCCACAGATACCTTGACCTGATCAAAGAAAGAGGTCATTTTAGATAAAGCACATGTTTGTCTCTCGGTGGAAGTCGCAACTAACAGTGTTCCGTTTCTGAGTTTCTTAATAGAGGCTACTGGACCTCCAGCACAGGCAGTAATAGCCTTGTTGATCAGGAAAGGAGAAACTTTGGAAAGATCTTTCCCTTCTTCGGCACTAGATACAACTAAGTACTTTGCTGATGGCAATGTCTGTGACGTTGCCACCATCAACTTTTTACTCAAATCTTTAGTAATTATATCGTCAGGAGAATCCTGGCGTGTTCTTTTTAAACTAGTCATATTTGACGTGGTTTTGGAATCCATAAATATTTTTTGCCAGCCATCGTGTCAAGCGTTACGGGCGAGACTATAGGAACGGGTACACCCTTGGATCACATTAAGATCATTTCCAACCCTCAGAACTCTGAGGCCTATAGCTTTTCTCCTTAGCTCGACTGGATGGGCATCAGTCGAGGACTCGTAATACTGTGCACGGGCTCCGACACCCGTGCACCGCGGACACTCCCTGACCAAGGACCGAAGCGGCTGGTAGACCAGAAACCGCGCTTACGTCTTCGGCAGAGCAAGCTCACATCAGCGTCCCAGACCAGAGTTTGTCACGCTCTGGACTTTTCAGCACTCCCAACGCGCAACGGTTCTGACCAGTCAAAATTCCCTAAGCGAAGATGTAAGTTTTGAAATGTGTATAGATTGTGTTGGTGTGTGTATGTGTGTGTGTATGTTTTTGTGTATATAAATATATATATATATATATATATATATATATATATATATATACATATATATATATATATATATATATATATATATATATATATATATATACATATATATATATATATATATATATATATATATATATATATATATATATATATATACACAAATATATACATTAGCAAATAAGTAATG
>JBAIZL010000022.1:0-2500 GCA_036971475.1 Prosapia bicincta | reverse complement strand
ACCCCAAGCTGAAAAACTAAACAAAACATTCAATAGTAATTGAGTTTTAAATGTTTATGTTTACCATTTATGTTTATGAATAGTCATTGTCCATAGTTATGTCAGATACTAACTATGCAAAATCTATTATATCCGTAAATATACAAACGGAAGCGGTAGTATCCGTAAATATACAAACGGAAACGGTAGTATCCGTAAATATATAAACGGAAGCGGTAGTATCCGTAAATATACAAACGGAAGCGGTAGTATCCGTAAATATACAAACGGAAGCGGTAGTATCCGTAAATATACAAACGGAAGCGGTAGTATCCGTAAATATACAAACGGAAACGGTAGTATCCATAAATATACAAACGGAAGCGGTAGTATCCGTAAATATACAAACGGAAGCGGTAGTATCCATAAATATACAAACGGAAACGGTAGTATCCATAAATATACAAACGGAAACGGTAGTATCCATAAATATACAAACGGAAACGGTAGTATCCGTAAATATACAAACGGAAGCGGTAGTATCCGTAAATATACAAACGGAAACGGTAGTATCCATAAATATACAAACGGAAGCGGTAGTATCCATAAATATACAAACGGAAACGGTAGTATCCATAAATATACAAACGGAAGCGGTAGTATCCGTAAATATACAAACGGAAGCGGTAGTATCCATAAATATACAAACGGAAACGGTAGTATCCATAAATATACAAACGAAAACGGTAGTATCCATAAATATACAAACGGAAACTGTAGTATCTATAAATATACAAACGGAAACTGTAGTATCTATAAATATACAAACGGAAACGGTAGTATCCATAAATATACAAACGGAAACGGTAGTATCCATAAATATACAAACGGAAACAGTAGTATCCATAAATATACAAACGGAAACGGTAGTATCCATAAATATACAAACGGAAACTGTAGTATCTATAAATATACATACGAAAGCGGTAGTATCCATGAATATACAAACGGAAACGGTAGTATCCATAAATATACAAACGGAAACGGTAGTATCCATAAATATACAAACGGAAACGGTAGTATCCATAAATATACAAACGGAAACGGTAGTATCCATAAATATACAACGGAAACTGTAGTATCCATAAATATACAAACGGAAACGGTAGTATCCATAAATATACAAACGGAAACTGTAGTATCCATAAATATACAAACGGAAACGGTAGTATCCATAAATATACAAACGGAAACTGTAGTATCCATAAATATACAAACGGAAACTGTAGTATCCATAAATATACAAACGGAAACGGTAGAATCCGTAAATATACAAACGGAAACGGTAGTATCCATGAATATACAAACGGAAACTGTAGTATCCATAAATATACAAACGGAAACGGTAGTATCCATAATATACAAACGGAAACTGTAGTATCCATAAATATACAAACGGAAACGGTAGTATCCATAAATATACAAACGGAAACTGTAGTATCCATAAATATACAAACGGAAACTGTAGTATCCATAAATATACAAACGGAAACGGTAGTATCCATAAATATACAAACGGAAACTGTAGTATCCATAAATATACAAACGGAAACGGTAGTATCCATAAATATACAAACGGAAACTGTAGTATCCATAAATATACAAACGGAAACGGTAGTATCCATAAATATACAAACGGAAACTGTAGTATCCATAAATATACAAACGGAAACGGTAGTATCCATAAATATACAAACGGAAACTGTAGTATCCATAAATATACAAACGGAAACGGTAGTATCCATAAATATACAAACGGAAACTGTAGTATCCATAAATATACAAACGGAAACTGTAGTATCCATAATATACAAACGGAAACTGTAGTATCCATAAATATACAAACGGAAACTGTAGTATCCATAAATATACAAACGGAAACTGTAGTATCCATAAATATACAAACGGAAACTGTAGTATCCATAAATATACAAACGGAAACTGTAGTATCCATAAATATACAAACGGAAACTGTAGTATCCATAAATATACAAACGGAAACTGTAGTATCCATAAATATACAAACGGAAACTGTAGTATCCATAAATATACAAACGGAAACGGTAGTATCCATAAATATACAAACGGAAACTGTAGTATCCATAAATATACAAACGGAAACTGTAGTATCCATAAATATACAAACGGAAACTGTAGTATCCATAAATATACAAACGGAAACGGTAGTATCCATAAATAAACTTACAAACGGAAACGGTAGTATCCATAAATATACAAACGGAAACTGTAGTATCCATAAATATACAAACGGAAACGGTAGTATCCATAAATATACAAACGGAAACTGTAGTATCCATAAATATACAAACGGAAACGGTAGTATCCATAAATATACAAACGGAAACGGTAGTATCCATAAATATACAAACGGAAACTGTAGTATCCATAAATATACAAACGGAAACGGTAGTATCCATAAATATACAAACGGAAACTGTAG